>APFE030621830.1:34473-79757 GCA_000404065.3 Pinus taeda
AATTAATAAATAATAATTTATCCTGGGTCCTAAGATCAAAATTAGTCGTTAGTCAGTTTAGCTGTTGGAGACTCTGTTCAAACTATTTAACATGCTAAGCTAGATCGGTTTTTTCAACTTGTCCTGACGATGAACCACACTAGTTGGTTCGAAACGCGTCGACAAATGAATTCTTATGTGATTTACACTGAAGAATCTCTCAAAAATTTGATATGGATCACAGAAGCCTCAATTGTACATATGAAAGAATTGTACAGAGTCCTCGATCTCATGATTGACCTCCTTCTTAATGCTTTCTAGACAAAAGAAAAGAAATTGCTCATGCAAGAACAAGGCACAACTAGAAGCAGGAGGGCGACATACCATTACCTGCTGTGTCAGGCTGAACATCTATTCTTTGTCATCCTTCAATTCCAGCACTTTCCCTTCCAATCATTCTACCTTGAGTTGCTGCATTGCATGCCTTAGTCGTAAGATATCCACTCGCTCTACATATTTGAAGATAGCCTTGGAAAAATTCTCCTGAATTATTTTCACCTCATTCTAATAGTGGGCCGCGGTGGATTTCTAAGTTTGAATCTTGATGTCAAAGAAAATTCATGGCCTTCGAACAAGTTCTCGATAGGATCTGTCTGAGAAGTAACAAAGGTCGTCGGCACATCTTCTAACTGTGTTTCTGCCTTGACCATTGTAGCCTTAGGCTTCTTGACCTGCAGTTTATACTTCCTTAGCTGCTTCTTAAGTCGATGCACCTATCTTCTCAGTCTTCGGACCTCTGTTTTCAATCACATCCTCTCTTTGAATTATAGCTGGTATTTCCTTTTAAGGGGTGGCATCCTTTTCTCGCACAGCTCTATCCACTCCTTCTTAGAAACCACTTCGTCTGGCCCTACAGCTAGTTCGGCAGGTGGTGGATTGCTCAAAGGAGTATCTACTAGTCTTTCTATCGGGTTCTCCTCCCTTGGTTCCTCTCTCTCGATCACTTCTTGCTTGACAACCAATTTGACTAGCTTCACAGCTGGTTCCTCAAGTGGTGGATTACTCAAAGGAGTATCCACAGGTCCATCTGTGAGGACCTCCTTGCTTTGTCCCCCTTCCTGGGGAGCAAGTTCCCCCTTTTTAATAATTAACTTGACCTTCTCTAGAGCTGTTTCGGCAGGTGGTGGATTGATCAAAGGGGTATCCACCAAATTTTCGATTAGAACTTCCCTTCCTGGTCCCCTTGTTTTAGAAGCATCTGCTTCTTCCTCCCTTTTGTGCTCTAGGGCATCTGTTGCCTGAACATTGCCCTCTCGACTCGCTTGTTATTCCTGTTATTCTGTGGGATGTTCTTCCTCCCTTTGTTCTTCGGAATGGCCTTGATGAGAGTCATCAGTCGGGCATTTAACCGACCCATCAAACTTTAGAATGGGAAGAACAACAACCTCCTTTTTTGAGCATCGGGCAGAACAAGACATTCTCACTCCTCTAGGAATTGAGGCATAGAAAGCAAATTGAAAAATGTTCTATTACTGTCCTATACCAGTTTTGACTGTCACCTCGAGATATTTCCTTTCATCTGCAACAATTATGCTCTAGCTCGAGGCTCCTTCTCCATGTTGCCTCTTGTCTCGCGGTTGACACTAGTTCTTGTGGAGTAGTGTCAATCATAGGATTTATTCCTTCTACATTTTCCAGTACCGGATGAGTAAGTGGTGGTTATTGTGTGACACCACCACCCATACCCAAAACTTCTTGAGGAGATGGTGCTGGAAATGTCCCCTCTGGAACGTCGTTAATAAAGGTGGACTCTTGTATCACCATGTTGACCCCATCCATTGTATCCATGATTCCTTCTTCCGTCAGCTCCACGGTCTCTTCTGCTCCGACCCTTTCTTGATCAGGCCTGTCTTCTTCCATCTGTCCCACCGTTGAGGCTAGTTCTTGTGAAACATCCTCAACTATGGTACTGAAAATTTCTTCCGTCTCAGACCTTCCTAGCTTTAGTACCTCTTCTTCCATAGGTTTTGCAGTCAAGGACAATTCCTATGGAATAGCCTCGACTGTTTCTTCCACTTCAAGCTCCCTTTCTTCATCCTCCATTTCCATCTCTTCCATATCTTCTTGGTCTACATACTCAACCTCTACTGATTCTTGCTCCATTCCTTCTGGTTCCTCTTCTCTAGCAACTATAACGACTATTATCTCTTCTTTTGTCAATTCCTAGAATGTTGCCCACAAAATTTGAAACCGGGCTAGTGCATGCATTACCAATAGTTGAATTATACCTTGGTTAGTAATGACTTCTACAACTTGTCATGAACGATGAGTGGACTACACCATCAATTAGAGGCTCTTCAGCAAAAAGAACGACATGTTCAATGAGAAGACCTCTAACTATGGAAATTGAAGGCAATATAACATTCTGAAATGATACTTAAATACAGTGGTGTAACGCCCTTCACAGGTTATGTATTTCATTACAAAACCTTCCACCTCTCCCCATGGATGTGGTAATGAGTTATGGTCATACCCCCAGTGTTTTAGGAAAACTTTCTCACCATCCTGCAGAAATTCCTCAGGGAACTTCAGGAGGGAGGTTGTTCGTGAAAACTAGCTCTATCCCTGCTGGGGAAATCCACTAACCTTTGTGATAGCCTCCTCTTTGACAGGGATTTCTATCCCTTTTACCCAAGAGCTCTCTTCACCCAAATTTAGTGTGAATTCTATTGCAATCCCTTCATTGAATCCCTACAACCTGTTAAAATAAAGATCCCAACCTACACCGATGAAAATCAACCATACTTCCCTATTTTTGTGGGCCAATGTGGTATCCTTCGACACATGACGTACAACCAACACACCCATCATTATGGAAACAATAACAACACTTGGAGGCAGTGGGCTGTTGGGGAGAGAGTAGCAACAACCAAATTAACAACAATGGTGATGGCATGGTGGAGCACAGGGTGAAAAGCAGCCCGTAAATTTTTGAAAAACGCGAAGAATAATGGAAAATCATGGTAATATGGTGAAATGATTACAGTGATTAAACGGATGTAATGGGAAAATACCGATTGGTTATTGAATGTACATATTTCAAATTCCAACGTGTCAGAAATTATTTCAAAATCACAGGATTTTTGGGTTACCTTTCACACCAGATTTGGTAATGATGTACCATTATTATGGTTTTAATGCATCGTTGTTTGTATATGACGGGACCCATCCCCCATCTTAAAATTGGTCATCCGTGGCACATATGTGTCATATTAATGGAATATTTTAATTGAATCCATAAGAGTGAATGGAGACATACTTGGCAACCTACCTGGCGGTGGAGTAACAACATAATAACTGGTAGAGTAATAGTAGCGGCAGAGTAACAACATCTGACACTTAGAAAAAAAATTCAGGAGTAACAATAGTGGTGGAGTAACAACACCGACTGAGTAACAACAACAGCAGAGTAACAACACCAATGGAGTAACAACAACAGTGAAGTAACAACATCCGACACTTAGAAAAAAAAATTCAGGAGTAACAACAGTGGCAGAGTAACAACACCGTTGGAGTAACAACATCGATCGAGTAAGAGCAGCAGTGGAGAAACAACATCGATGAAGTAACAACAACAGTGGAGTAACATCATCTGACACTTAGAAAAAATTTCAGTAGTAATAGCAGTTGCGTGGTATCAACACCGACGGAGTAACAACAACGGTGGAGTAACAGCATCAACTACTACTTGGAAAATTTTTGTTAGCTCCTCCTTGTCAGATTTTGATCATTATCCCTGCAAAAGAAAAGCAAGTAGGAACAGATATATATATATATATATATATAGATAGATATTGGAAGATCAGAAGGAAGAGAGAACATTCTCTGTACCAACAACCATCAAACCAGATTTATCAGAGAGATGTTTGATGAAGTCATCCTTAGAAGTTGGACGGTGGTATAATTTCAGACGATGTCCATTCACTAAGAAATAGGTACGAGTATCATCTATTGTAACCAATCTGATTTTTCCATTTTCAAACACAGTGTCCACTTCATAGGGTCCCATCCAGCGAGTGCAAAGATTCCCTTTAAAATATTTGAAATGAGAGTCGTAGAGAAGTGCCCAATATCCAGTATGAAACTTCTTTTTCTTGATAAATTTATCATTCCATTTCATTCTCTGCTGTTGAATAGCAGTAGTTTTCTGGACATCCATTGAACAGATTTCAAGTAACTCATTGAGTTGTTCCAGCCGGTGTTTCTGGGCCTATGATAGATCTAATCCTACTTCCAAAGGTGTTTTGAGCATGCTGACCTCAAATTCTACCAGAAACAAGGGGGATTTCCCATAGACTAACTCAAATGGTGAAAACCCATTTGTATTTCTCCATGTTGTGCCATATGCCCAGAGAGCTTTTGGAAGTTACTGAGACCAATCCTGATGATGGCTTGCTACAGTTTTTGGCAAGATATTTTCCAATATTGTTGGGTGCGGGATCCCCAAGGGAAGTTTTGGGGCTTAAAGCCTAGATTTTGACTAAATCAGATGTAAATACTTTGCATTTTGTGGGCGCGGAGCGCGAGCTTATAAATGATTCATAGGGTTGTTTGCCCTCATATTTGTAATGTAATGTCAGATTTAGAGATCTACCAATGGTCTGTGGACCATGGGATTGTATAAATAGAGCGAGGCTCTAAGTTGTAAATGAAGAAAGGAAGTCATGAATGAAGGATGAAGAATTGAGTCTTATCTAAGTGTAGAGTCAAGTTGTGGGTTGTAGAGTAGGAGAAGGCTCTGCAGTTGAGTGCACAGAGGCCTAGTAGTCTGCAGCTGAGTGCGCAGACCCTTACATCTAAGTGTGTAGGGCGAGTTGAATCTGTGACCATTGGAGAAGTAATAAAGAGAAGTTTCATATCATTTCTGTGTATCTTTTTCCTGTTTTGTGCATTGAATGTATTTGGTATAAATTGCAATTTCACTATTTATATGATGCATGAACTTATATGATTATGTTGATTAAGTGAATATAAGATAAAGTATATGTTTACATAAAGCTAACTAACATTTATAAGAAGATAAGTAAGATTCATGGTGTAACTTCGAGAAATAGCACAGATCGATGCCTTAGCATCGTAGAAGCACCTCAACCCCTAGTTAGGGTTGTGCAAAGGAAATTATAATAGATCACGAAGGCCTGGCAAGTTAGGGCAGTGCATGAAGTGACCTGCATGAATCCATTCACGGTTAGACTAAATCAACCCCTCAAAATCAAGGGTGCAGAAACTTTGTTCTAGCATCCCCCCACACTACTTCGAGTGAGACCTCAGTCCATGCTCTGTGGGATGTTGCTAAAAGGGCCAATAGTGTAGGGTTTTTTTTTGCTAATTAACTATGAACCTAGGTTGGGCCCTAACAAGCCAACAAATGGTTTCGTTGTCAGGACCAAAATCTGCATAGAGATGTCCGATGTCATATCATTAGAATCCAACTAAGAAGGAAATTGAAGGTTGGTTGGACAGGAGGATTCATGAGTTCATGGCACAAGAGAACAATAATCTGCTACCGACAAAAGAAGAGTGGTTAGAGTGCTACCTGTACACAAATATCCATGAGATCTTCTTCGCATCTTTCCCTACTGAGCTGTACGAGTGGATCGCAAAGCTAACAGATAGCCAAGGAAGGTGGAAACTCAACAATCCTATTCTGTGGACACTAGAGTTGGTGCATAAATTGGAAGCATCAGAAGATAAGATTTCACACGCTGTTGATCACTGGCTCGATTAGATTATAGGAGGATTCATCACTGAATTCGTGGTAGACACTTTAGTCAGCTATAGAAAGGTAGAGAAATGCTTCCTCAAAGGACCACGAGGTAAGTACATAAAGTCTCTAAATACTTGGATTAAAATGTTATTGTGAAGAAAGTAGATTATGCAGTTACATTGATGTTCGGGGCTACGTGAAGTGGAAAAACCTACAGGAATGAAGAAAGTAAGGGACCAGAGAATAGCCCTTTGATTTGACCTCTACGAGGGGAGGAGAAAGAGCTCGCGAAGGTCTCTCCACGAAGTGCGATCCATTTGATAAGGCAGAGGATTCTACACATACCACCCCCAACCACACCACCACCACCTTCACCACCATCACCTCCATCCTTTCCCGTACCACTTCTGCCACCACCGTGTTTCAGTATGGCAAGTGCGATAAAGTTTCATGTGTTCAAAGGATTGAGAAATGAAGATCCAGACCAGTTTTGGTTTGTTGTAAAAGCCGTATGGGTAGCGCAAGGAGTTACGGATGATAATATCAGGAAAGCAAAACTAGTTAGCACCTTGCAGGATCGCGCACTAACCTGGTATATTAAGCACTCAAATGATAATCTGAATGCGGAAATCACGGATATCCAAATTGCGCTAAATAAGGAATTCAGTAGGCTGAAGTCAGAAGCACAGTCGATCATTGGGTTCAAGGAGATCACAATGCTACCAAGCAAGACTCATTGGGAGCTAGATCAAAGTCTGAAGTGCATGATTTGTGAAGCTAATATGAATCTAACGGATGGACAACACCGCGAACAGTTTGTAGCATCGTTAACGCCATGTCTGAGGAGTGTGTTGTCCTAGCGGAAGTTAACGACTCACGTAGAGGCCCTAGAGATCGCGATGAGGCTTCATGAGACCCCAATGCAGGATTCCAACTTAGGAGTTCATCAAATCCACGAGTAGTTGAAAAGCATATGCCTTGAGATGCAGAGTCTGAAACAGGACCGGACAGCTCCACCAGAAGTGCACCAAGAGGTGTGGTGTGTAAAATGCAAGGGTCAGGGTCATGATAAGGACCACTACCCATTATTTGCAAATTACCTCGCTGTTACTGGGAATAGTGTCCACTTAGAGCTTCTATTCCCACTAAGACTGGTAGCTATCTTAGAAATAAACAAGTTAAAACTACTTTCATTTTCCCTTATGAAAAATAGACAAGAGGGGAACAGAGGACACCAACCTCTGTCTTGTGCTTGGTTCCTTGCTCAGTTCCTCTCCTTCTCAATAGATCTTTGCTGCTCCTTCTTTGTCTACATAGCTTCAGAGAGCACCTGTGGAATCAAAGCAGCATAATACTATCGAAAAAAAGAGATCTATATTCATAAACAACACAGGACCAGATATGTATTAACCACACAAATGCATATACAATCAAACATACACGAATGTGGAGGAAAACTTGAATAGCTTTATTAATATTAAGAATAGCAAGAGGATTACAGCCAATTGTTCTAACCCAGCATCATCCTTCAGCAAGAAAGCCCTTCTTCACCTCAAGTAAAGCTTAGATCACCCAACACTATGATGTTACACCAGAAAACCAACAACACTTCTCTACAAGATACAAGATTCCAGCCTCTAGATCTCTATGATGAGTGATCCATATATATATGATTGTAGGGGGTGAGTCAGCTTCTGGGATTTTGATTAGTGTCCTCTCTCTGATAGTTCTTGATTCCACTTGGAGATTGATGATTTCTTACTCATCCCTGGTCGAAATCAGAGAGGCAAGTGTTAGAGGGGAAGTTTCTGGAAGATTCTATGATCTTCCACCTCGCAAACTGTCTCTGCCATTTGCCCATTCTCGCCCATCGCACCCTACAGAGGGGCCATCTAGTATGCATCGCACCCTTTACACGGGGAAGGTGATATGTATCGCACCCTCTGCACTGGGCATTCAGTATGGTCCAGTTTTGACCATTTCTGAGCAGTTTTCTGTGGAGAACTTCTAGGAGATGATGTAATCAGCTGACCTTGTTCCTTTAGGTAGTGAAGCAACACTTTTAGGGACTTAGGAGCCGTCAGTTTATGGACATTTATGATTGGGGTTGCAGTGCCCAAAAATGTCTATAATAGTTGCCCCCTAAAGCATGAGATCGTTAATCTTTTGATGTGGGGTGAAATGCTTTACCATGAGGATCCGAAGTTTTTTCGAGCTCGGAGGCGACCTGTAATAAGATACAATACAATACATTATCTTCATAATATTTTTCATGATCTAGCTGAGGTGGGCATTATATGCTCAGCTTTATAAATTCACTTTCATGTACATAGGACAAACAACCGTCTGTGTAGCAGACTGATGATTCAGATGGATTCATCATCCTTTGATTTGGATGATCATCTGTTTGGCAATTATGTACATTTGATTTCTTTATATTCCTGAATATATCGCAGCCCGAATGGATGAAACTAGATCTGGGGTCTTCAAAACTCGTTCCATCTTCACTCGGAGTACAAGTTGATCCATGTGAAAAAATGTTCTGGAATCGAACAAGGAAAGACATCGCCTAATTACCAGCCAATGATATAAGTTGTTAACAAGCGCGAGAGGAGTCACCAATAATGACAATGACCCTCAAGGTACTACAGTACAATTCGCGTGGTGTGAAAAAGGACTTGGCATCGAACACCACGCAAAACTCTTGGTCAAAGGCCATTGATGTAAACCTGTCGCCGAAAGTGAGAAACTTTCCATTGAGGAATGCAAGCTTCAAAGTACTGAAAGGGGTTGTTCCTGAGTCAACTTCTTGGATAATGATCTGATGTCGACAAGAAATGACCTGCCGTAGGAGGGCCTTAATGAATCCCACATCTACAACACAGAACGGAGCAAATGATTTTGGAGGTGAAAACGATCTGATAATATAGGGTTCAGGGTGGCGGTCATGAAAGAATGGAGTGTGAATGTATTGCAGCGGATGAGACACAGGTGAATTCTCTGAGCGACTTCTCTTGAAAATATTGGTGACACTAACGATGGATTGGTAGCATTAACCCCAAATATGGATGGTGTGACGGACCAATGGTGATATGACCAATGAACGAAACAACCCAACCCGACTCGAATGCAGAGAGAAAGTGTCATGTTCAAGAGCGACTTACTACAAATAAAGTTTCTTCAAGTTTTCTTCCCATGTTTCCCCAGTCATTGTTGACCAGTACCTCTTTATTTTTGTCAAGTTTGAGGAGGATAACATATTCTTGTTCTATAATTCACCCTTCAGGCAAACCTGTCGCTGTTTTTTAACGAGCCTAGCGACAGTGAAACTCGTTCTCGTCCATTTGGACAAGTTTGTCACTATTAGGTTTTAACAAGTTTAACGACAAAGATAACTTGGTCCTTTTCAATTTTAGAGAGTCTGAAAGGGATGGAAAGGAAAATCCAATGATTCTTTTTCATCATATAATCCCTTAAGTCCAAAAAAGCATAAAATAATACAAAAGGGATGAATTTTCGATAGTTTTAACGAGCCGAACAAGACAAGCGCTCGATCTTTTTGTGTAATAATCCCTCAAGTCCAAAAAGATTAAAATCTAGAGGAGGGATAGCACTTCTGATGACTTTAACGAGCTGGAGAGGCTAATCGCTCGGCAATTTTTTCATATTTTACGAGTCAATTGAAAAGAGATTAAAGGAGACTCATTTTCCGAGGAACGAGTGATGATTTCGGGTAGCGGCTGATTCCATGTAAGGTTTGAAATTTTCCAATCACGGTAGTGTCACAAGGATGGATAACAGAATCACTCTTCGCAGATATTCCTCGAAAGGGGTAAACAATCAAATGGAGGCGAATGATCGGCTAAAACAGAGTGGAGGTGATGATGAGAACACGACCAAGGCTCAAAAGCTGATGATAATGCATTCACAATCGTTATTTACCGGGAATCCGTTCATTTTTTAATGAGCTTAAACTCTGGGGGAAAAATTTGCTCATTGCTTATGTTTATTTTTTAACGAGCTTGAATTCCGCGTGAAAACTGCTTGTGCCAGTCATATAATAAGGATATCTCATCTCAAATGCCATTTTTTATGGAGCTTGCACCTTTTAAAGCTTTGTCCCGGATCCTTTCTTTATGCAAGTTAGGAAATGACTAATAAATGGTCGCTCTTTGCTTGCATGCAAAAAGCTTTGCATGCCCCCGGGTATAATGAAAGATCTCCAGGTTACCATATAGAAGTTCCTGCTTTCGCAAGATAGTTTCCATCCACATCGCAGATAGAAACACTTCCTGGCTTAGTCCATCTGGACCAGGGTGGTTCTAAATCCCAACCTCCTAACCTTGACGAGGGAATCTTATTCTAGTCTAACTCCCTTTTCCTATTAGGACGGGTGTCGGACTAGTCATCTTCCCCCATGGAAACCTACTTTATACCTTGAGTTTCCCTGCCGAAGCAGGCCAGGGTGCATGCCCCCTCGGTTTCAACCATATCCTCCTAAATCACTCGCGCTCATCAGGTAGACGGACTGGAGATCGATGATACATTCATTGCATGAAAAGACCATTTAGGGATGGCATTTGACTATTTGCTATGTGTGAACTGGGGAATGAAAGTTGGTCTACGAGCTTGACCACTCTGCCTTCATGCAGAAAACACATTACTCTAAAGAGTGAGGAGACGACGACTCCCATGCAATAAATATAGTCATGCCCAAGGAGTAGATTATAATATAGGGGTCCTTGGACTACCATAACGTTCAATGTGAATGGTTTTCCTTCTCAAAGTAATGGGCACATTGGGAAGGATCCCTAACGGTCGACTGGTTCCTTTGTCAAAGCCTGTCAGATTTCTCATTTCAGGCAAAAGCAATGGCGAACCAAGTGCTTTCCAAGCATTTGAGGAAAGGATACTTACAAAAGCCCCTTCATCTATGATGGTACCAGCCATGACCATTATGTAAGCTTGTACAATGATTCAGAATGGTACACTAGCTGGTAAACGGGGTTTGCCTAGTAGATTCCAATCGAAGGAAATGACTAGGTTGCTTCAAGGTGGGACCGAATAGACGGTCGAATACGACTCTGATGAACTTCCTTCTTGCGGTAAAGGAATGGGTAGACTGTCCCCAAGTTCATCGGAGTCTGTGTTTACTAAAAGAATTTGAACGGTGTCATTCTCTTTCTCTTCAGTGACAGTATCATTCGAAGATGATCCCTCTGAAGGCAAGACCGGGTCAACTGCCACCTCAACCTTTTGAATTTCATCAGGTATGGATTTAGAGGGTTCATTTTCAATGATAAATACTTCGACTAACCATGACAGCGTGTCAGTCGGATTTTCAACCAGTGGTGGACTCGGCAAGAGTTTCTTATATCTAGGAGGGAGTCGTAGCGATGAAGCAGTACGGTCATCCAAAACTCTTTTGGCTTCATCTAGGAAGGGACAATGGTGGACGGCGTGATCGCCTTCACACATTTTACAATCTAATTTGTGATTCCTTTTTTGTCCAGATACTTCGCTTTCACTAGTTGACGGTGTACTTTCAACATGATCATCAGATGTTGACGACACTGGATTGTGCAAACGAGGAGACCAGTCCCTTAAGATCTGGGGGATGCAAGGACAATCTCGATGATAGAGATATCCTTTGTAAATTACACATGGAGATTTAGGTTTAGATGGTGCGGTGTGAGGATTTTCTCTAGACGACACATGGTTGCCCCCTTTTGCTTTTGGCTCCTTCTTCTTCTTCTTTTTTTCTCTTTCTACTTCTTATTCTTCTTAGTTACTTGATCTTTAGCTTTACTAGCTTCATCAAGGGAAGAGGAAGGAGGAGATGGAGAAACGAACAAAGTGGAAGGTTGGGGGGTAACTCTAGTATCACCTAGTTGCTGACTTGACTATTGAGGAATTACGGTATTCTGAACCACATAGGTAGAGTAGAGCCATACAGGCAAACCAATTGTCAACCCTGGAAGTGACAATGTGGCCATATGGGGTGCACCAACATCTCCCCAAGAGGAGAAAGGACTAGGATTTCCTCCAAGGGGAAATCCTTGGTTGGTAGACTCCATTTTTCTCAACCTAAAGACCAACGAGGGAAATTGTGATGTTATTCTGATTAAAATTAATTTAGACGCTTGAACAACTTTTTATTTTCAATTTTTAAGAGTCGAGAAAAAACAAAAGATGATGACTCTAGTCGCCTTCAATTTTTAATGAGCCTGAAGTGACAAGTGCTCAAATGGAACTTTTCCTTTAAGGAGTCTGAAAAGGAATGAAAGAGACTTCTCTGGAAATCTAGGCAGAGGGATTACCAAACCAATCGCAAAACTACAGAATACTTTTTATGGTACGGCAGTCAATCTTCCCGAATGCTGAGTTCAGTGCATTGCGATCGATAGCGGGGCAGACACGACTTCCTAAGGATAAAAGATATAGCCTATTGTGGTCTCCCAATATATACTTGATGGTACATGGGAGCACAAGTCCGTACTGGCACTTTTCGTCTCAAAGTGGAGGAATCACCCAACCAACAATGAAAACTATAGTCACCAGGTTTTATGACACCGGAATACGTCTCTAGCCTAAACTTCTAGATGTTGTGCGTTAGGTTCCAAAGCGTTTTTAGATTCATTAAATTTATTTTATAGTTGATCTTGTTTAAAAATTTGCCTTTCATGTTCACCGCATGATGTGTATACAATTCCTAAAATGCAGTCTAAGATGATAAACAAATGTTTAATCTTCTTTTGGAAATGAAAATACTAGCTACTAAGGAAAGAGAACTGAGGGTCTTTCAACAAAGAGCACAGAGCACACACTAAATGCACTGTCCTAAATCAAACCAAGCAGTCTCAATACAAATGCACATGCATGTATTTGTTTTCATCCTTCTTAATGTATGAATGACAAGAAGAACGCTAAATGCAAATCTGAATTATTTTCCGAAGCGACAAACTAACAAATTTCTTTTTCAAAATGAAGTGAAGATGAGGATGACACTTTGCGATTTTGAAATGAAAATTGTCTTCGACACTTGAAAAACTACTAATTCAAATCACATACAAGAGTAACAATACAATCGACTATCAAGAATAATGGGATTCTCTTATATGACTGAAAACGACACTTGCGACACTTTCAGATCAAGAAATGATAGTCTGATTACACTACTTCTTTGTAAAAGAGAACTAGAAATGGCGCACAATACACAAAAACACTTACAGTTCTTTGCACAATGGAGGCGGAATGATGGAAGAGAAGGGGGTTTCCACAGAGATATACTAACCATAGACAGCAAAACTCCTAAATAGAACTGAAAAGAGTGAAGAAAAACCAAAGTCTGAAGGTAAAATTAACCTTCCCTAACCGTCGCACCTGTCACACAGGGAATCCAGTATTCATCACACGTACTGCACACAGGAGGTATGATGCATACCGAATGCCTTGAAGGGAGGGTGAGATGGTACCTGTGCGAGACTTTTATCCAGTCTTTGATCACAATTTTCGGTTCAGTTCAGGGATTTAGGCCGAGTAAGTGATGTTGAGTAAATATAAATCACAGGGGTTGATCTAAGGAGGTTACTAGAGCCACCACTTAGGGCAATTAGAGTGTTTGCAGATTGATTGTTCAATTTATAAACAAAACCCGGAGATAGAATGAAGCAGTATTGATCTACTTTGCACTTGCATAACAAATGCAGTTCGAAGGCTAGCTGGCTTGACTTCAGGCTCTGCCTATAAGTTTATAAAATGAACAAAAATAGACTGACAAACAATCTATTCGCTCCCCAGTGGAGTCGCCATTTTTTTACCGGGAATAGTGTCCACTTAGAGCTGCTATTCCCACTAAGACTGGTAGCTATCTTAGAAACAAACATGTTAAAACTACTTTCTTTTTCCTTTACGAAAAATAGACAAGAGGGGAATAGAGGACACCAACCTTTGCCTTCCGCTTGGTTCCTTCCTCGGTTCCTCTCCTTCTCGATAGATCTTTGCCACTCCTTCTTTATCTACACAGATTCAAAGAGCACCTATGGAATCAAAGCAGCATAATACTATCGAAGAATAGAGATCTATATTCATCAACAACACAGGACCAGATATGTATTAACCACACAAATGCATATACAATCAAACATACATGAATGTGGAGGAAAACTTGAATAGCTTTATTAATATCAAGAATAGCAAGAGGATTACAACAAATTGTTCTGACCCAGCATCATCCTCCAGCAAGAAAGCCCTTCTTCACCTCAAGTAAAGCTTAGATCACCCAACACTATGATGTTACACCAGAAAACCAACAACACTTCTCTACAAGATACAAGATTCCAACGTCTAGATCTCTGTGATGAGGGATCCATATATAGATGATTGTAGGGCGGTGAGTCAGCTTCTGAGATTTTGATTAGTGTCCTCTATCTGATAGTTCTTGATTCCACTTGGAGATTGATGATCTCTTACTCATCCCTAGTCGAAATCAGAGAGGCAAGTGTCAGAGGGGAAGTTTTTGGAAGATTCTATGATCTTCCACCTCGCAAACTGTCTCTACCATTTGTCCATTCTCGCCCATCACACCCTACAAAGGGGCCATCCAGTATGCATCGCACCCTTTACATTGGGAAGGTTATATGCATCGCACCCTCTACACTGGGCATTCAGTATGGTCCAGTTTTGACCATTTCTGAGTAGTTTTCTGTGGAGAACTTCTGGGAGATGATGTAATCAGCTAACCTTGTTCCTTTAGGTAGTGAAGCAACACTTTTAGGGACTTAGGAACCCTTATTTTATGGACATTTAAGATTGGGGTTTCAGTGCCCAAAAATGTCTATAACACTCACAGGAGGAGAATCGATGTCGTTAAGGCCGAAAGCGCAAGAAGGACCCAATGCGGCACCTACTTTATGGTGCGTGATTTGTCAAATAGGTGGAAAGCATGCTATGGACAACTGCCATTTATTGCAGAAGTACATGTAGAATTCGCAACAGTTGTTCTATAAGTTCTACAGGTCGGTTGGACATGATGAGTACACTTGTAGAAGCTATCAGCTGATGATGGATAGAACTCCCACCTACATAGTTCATGTCGAAATGCGGTCCCTAGACTAGAATATAAGAGTGGCGCGAATAGGATTTCAGAGGCGCGAAAGAGGCCGAGGCGGAGGAGGACCTGGAAGAGATCACAAATAGCTGATATGCTACAATTGCAGAGGTCTAGGACATTATGCCCATGATTGTACAAACCCAACATGCCCATGTGTATGTATTGTACCTTGTTTGATCATGAGATGGAAGATTATCCTATGTTGATAACTAGGATGCGCAACAAGGGAGCGCTACCACCTCCCTTGACTCAGAACCTATAGATGATGAGGTTTGAGACACGCAAGGAAGATCCAAATTTGAATATTGTGCTCCGAAGTGGAATTGCAATAGGAGATAACAAAGGCAAACAATCAGAATATAGTACTTGGGTTTGCAAAACTCTAGTGAAAGAAGCAGAGTTTGATTTGGAGTGTGCTTGAGAAACCTTTATGGAAGCTAAGAAGAGCTTCGCTGATGCCTCCACTTCAGCAAGAAAAGATAGACCAAAGTCGAAGATGGACCCATCTATGCTTATGACGTTCCTGGAAACATGCATGAAGCTACTGCACGAAAGTAACGCTATAAAAGGATTGCAGGAACTCATTAATAGATGTGTTGGGACCACGCTTGGAGAATTGCGTGTAGTCCGTAATATTGGAAAGCATAAGACAAGGATGGGGAGATAAATGAGGCTAACCACGCAGATTGGAGAATATCAGGGTGGACCAAGTAATTCTTGATTTAGGACTGGACGCGAACGTCCTGCCAAAGTAGACATGGGAGCACATGGGGAGACCTACGTTGCAGTGGTCTCCTATTCGGCTCCGAATGGAAAACCAACAAAAGATAATACCCCTGGGGCAATTGCAGGGAACCACCATGGATATTGAGGGAGCGAGTGCGCTAGTAGACTTTGAGGTGATAGAGATTGTTGTTGACAACAATCCCTACCTCGCACTCTTAGGAATTGATTGGGCCACTGACATGAACTAGGTGATTAATCTAAAGAAGCGCAAGATGATTTTTGAGAAGAAGTCTCTACGCGTAATTATACCCTTGGACGCTATTGAGGGATCGCACTACACAGAGCTGATGTGCGACTGTGAAAGTGACGATGATTTGGACTACATCTACAAGATAACTGTGCGAGAGCAAGACTAGGTAAATCCCACTGTGGACGAACGGATCTCATGGGAGCGTGAAAGCTCCTGTATATCGAATTCAGATGCGGAGATAGAGTGATGGAAAAACCAGTTACACGAGGTAACCATGCTTAATTATAATATGATCACAAGATCACTATGTTGTGTATCGACAGAAGTGAGAGATATGCCTATGTATGATGGGTTAAGTGATGTAGATACTTTCTTGGATAAGTTTGAAAGGGAGGTACCAAAAAAGAAACGTATTCAGGCCTTGAATTGGGTACTATGTGCTACACCTACGAGGTGGTGGAGTATGCACAAAGGAAGCTTTGAAGACTGGCATGCATGTAGTAGGATGATGCGCACATGGTTTCGAAAGCCTAGAGTATGATTTACAGATAAATACAATGGGCAGGATGATCCACACATACATCTGGCCAAGTGAACGCATGTCTATGGGGAGAAGCCACAACCAGAGTGGGTGCACCTATTCTGTCACACCCTGGATGTTATATCAATGAGCTGGTAGATAGAAACAGAGCTCCACCATGGGACAAGTGAATGGGATGTCCTACGCAATGGGTTCATGATGATCTTCAACTTTGAGGATGGATGGGATAGTATTGATGAAGCACTACAAGAGGTAAAAGCAACCATATTTAGGATGTCGCAGGAGACAGTAGAGATGATCAGCTCGGGCTGCTCAGTTAAGTTGGGCATTGGAGTGTTTTAATGTCACTTCTAATGAAGAGGATGAAGATTTGAGGAATATTGAGATTCCTGAGACAGAAGGCCAGCACGAGATTCAAGGACATCGAGAACCCTGACATAATCGTGCCAGTAAATACTAAGTAGGTAAATATTGGTACAGAGGCGGAACCTAAATTTGTGATGATTGGGGACTACTAGGATGAAACGATGGTGGACAAGGTTGTTGAACTACTCTGCAAATATTAGGACTTATTCCCGACCAAGTTTACGGGCTTAAAGATAATAATCAAAGATTTAGGGGTAATGAGGATCCAGTTGAAACCTGACGCAAAGCCAGTTAAGCAGAGGTTGTATAGGTTAAATCCGAAATACAAGGAAAAGGTCCGTCTAGAATTAGATAAGATGCTCGCGGCAGGTATCATTGAGCCTATGGAGGAATCTAACTGGGTAAGTCCGATGGTAGTACAAGAGAAGAAGAAGGATGAAATAAGAATATGCATGGAACTCAGAAAGTTTAACGACATGTGTGTACGTGATCCATTCCCAAAACCATTCACAGATGAAGTGTTGGACAATGTAGGAGGTTAGGAAGCATATTCTTTTACCGATGGGTTCTCAAGGTACCATCAGATCAGGATTGCACTGGAAGATAGGCGAAAGACAACCTTTGTGATTGAGTGGGGTTGTTTTCAATACATTGTCATGCCGTTTGGATTGAAGAACGCGCGAACCATCTTTTTGCGCGTAGTTGTTGCGGCATTTAGGGAATATATTCATAAATTCTTAGAGTTCTATTTTGATGACTAGACTGTATTTGGGTTGGTTAGGAGCCATGTATTGAACCTGCACTTGATGATGGATACATTCCGAAGATACAAAATCGTGCTTAACCTCAAGATGTGTATGTTCCTCATTCCTTTTGGGAACCTGATAGGACATGTGGTTTGTAAACAAGGGCTGATGGTAGACCCTGCGAAAATCATGGTGTTTTTGAATTTGGAAGCACCACATAGTGTGAAACAAATGTGCACTACCTTGGGACATACGGGGTACTACAGAAATTTTATCAAAAGTTACGCCCAAATCACCACGCTGATGGAAAAAATATTGAAGAAGGATGTCATGTTCTGTTGGGACGATGACTAAAAATGAAGCCTAGATATCTTGAAGGAGAAGATGGTGACTGCGCTGATTCTTGTCTTCCTAAACTGGAAGAAAGAATTCCATGTTCATGTTGACACGTCGTGTATAGTGCTGGGGGAAATTCTCACACAGGATGGAGGAGAGGGCTTGGATCACCCTATCACATTCATGAGTCGCAGATTATCTAAAGCAGAAAATAACTATTCCACCACTGAACACAAGGGACTGGCTATGTTGTATGTGATCCAAAAAAATTAGTTCTATTTTCTATGGGGACACTTCTAGATGTATACAGATCATTCCATGCTGAAATACTTGGTCGATAAGCTTGTGTTTGGGGGCGCATATGCAGGTGGCTTTTATTGTTCCAAGAATATGATTTTGAAGTTGTTTTGAAGCATGGACAACTGAACGCAAGACTAGATCACTTGTCACACATTGAGATAGGGGATGAGGCTACTAGTTTGGAGGAAGGACTACCCGACGTGTAGCTTTTTGCTGTGCACATAGAGGATCGACATTTTGAAGATATAATTCACTTTCTAACAACTGGAACTGTGCCAAAAGGTTACTCTGTTCAGTAGAAGAAGGAAGTAGTGGTGTGCGAGACATATTTTTTTATCATTGTGGGGCATCTATACAATGGGAATGATGAGATGCTATGAATTAACGTACCAGATTTTTAACGAAGTAGCATCCTCGTGGACACTCATAAAGGCCCCGCAGGGGGTCATTATGTAGGGAGAGAAACTGCACAGAAGATTCTCTGCACATGGTTGTGGTGGCTGACCCTTTATCAGGATTCAAAAGCGCATTGCAAGGCATGTGGTGTATGTCAAATAATGCGTAAGCCATCGTGGAGGGATGAGATGCCTTTGAATCCACAAATGATGTTGCCACCCTTTCAAAAGTTGGCGATCAACTTTGTAGGACCTATCAAACCGCAAGGAAAGACTGGTGCAAGATATATTATTATTGCAACATAATACCTGATGCATTGGGTAGAAGCGTAGCAAGTAAAAGATTGCACAACTGCGACGGTCGCGAAGTTTCTATTTGAACACATACTAACACGACTCTGTTGCCAAAAAATATTGATGAGTGATCGCAGTACACATTTCCTAAATGAAATGATCACTGCACTAATGGAAGAGTTTCAGGTGTATCATCAGAAAAGCACACCGTATCACCCACAAGCTAATGGGATCATAGAGGCATTTAACAAAGTATTGGAGGTCGCGCTAACAAAAGTATGCAATGCAGTGAAGTGATTGGGACCTATGCGTACTCGCAGTACTATGGGCTTATAAAACGATGTGCAAGAAACTGACAAGATAGATGCCTTTTAGGCTATTATATGGAGCAAAAGCCATAATTTTGATGGAGTATATCGTTCCTAGTCTGCACATAGTAGTGCTCACAGGTATGACAGACCTCGGAGCCCTGGAGGAGAGGCTCGCACAACTAGAGGAACTCGAAGAAGAACGGTTTTTGGCAGGATTCCATTAGCAGGTACAAAAACAGTGCGAAATGACCTGGCACGATCGACATATCAAGTTGCGCACTTTTAAGGTGAATGATTTGGTGTTGTTATATGACAAAGAGTTTGATAAATTCCTAGGGAAGCTCCAAATGCATTGGATGGGACCGTATGTTATTAAGTAAATCACAGATGGTGGGGTGGTACAGTTGGTGAAACTGAATGGCGAACTCTTCCTAGGAAAAGTAAATGGTAGTCAGTTGAAGCCATACACAGGTGGTCCAACCATCTGACTAGCCACAAGAAGTACAACAGGCAGCCACTCAGTGCACTGCCAACCTTGCAGTGGTCCGAGCAGAGCTGGGAGGTCTCTACGTGAAGATCTCCGCACCAACAAAGTGACTCGAGGGCAAGTCACGATGTTTGTGTTGGGGGCATGTTTGGCGCGGGATCCCCCAAGGGCATTTTTGGGGCTTAAAGCCTAGATTTTGACTAAATCTTATGTAAAGATTCTGCATTTTGTCAGCACGGAGCGTGAGCTTGTAAATGAGTCATAGGGTTGTCCGCCCTCATTTTTGTAATGTAATTTCAGCTTTAGAGATCTACCCATGGTCCGCGGACCATGGGATTGTATAAATAGAGTGAGGCTCTAAGTTGTAAGTGAAGGAAGGAAGTCATGAATGAAATATGAAGAATTGAGTCTTATCTAAGTTTAGAGTCCAGTCTTGGGTCGTAGAGTAGGAGAAGGCTCTGCAGCTGAGTGCGCAGAGGCCTAGTAGTCTGCAACTAAGTGCATGGACCCCTGTAGTTGAGTGCGCAAGGTGAGTCGAGTCTGTAACTGTTGGAGAAGTAATAAAGAGAAGTTTCATATCATTTCTTCATTTCTTTTTCCTGTTTTATGCATTGAATGTATTGGGTATAAATTTCAATTTCACTATTTATATGATGTGCGAACTTATATGATTGTGTTGATTAAGTGAATATAAGATAAAGTATCTATTTACGTGAATTTAACTAACAGTTATAAGAAGATAAGTAATATCTGTGGTGTAACTTGTGGAAACAACGAAAATCGTTTCCATAGCAGCGTAGAAGCACCTCAACCCCTGGTTAGGGCTGTGTGAAGGTGATTATAATAGATTGTGAAGGCCTCACATGTCAGGGCAGTGCATGAAGTGACTTGCACGAAGCCATTCACGGTTGGACTAAATCAACCACTCAAACATCTCAAGGGTGCGGAAACTTGTTTCCAGCATCCCCCCACACTACTTCGAGTGAGACCTCAGTCCATGCTCCGTGGGCTATTGCCAAAAGGGCCAGTAGTGTAGGGTTTTGTTTGGCTAATTAACTTTGAACCTAGGTCAGGCCCCAACAAGCCAACAAATACCTTGTTGTACTCTCTACCTGTCCATTCACCTGGGGTGGTAAGGAGTTGTCACCCTGTTTTTTACCTAATATTTCTGCATAAGCCTAGCTATCATCTAGGATGTGAACTATGCCCCTCCATCTGAAACAATCTCCCTTGGAGATATCTACCAAAAATCTCATCAGAAAGAAAATCTGCAACCACCTGTTCTTTTTCTTTCACAACGGCCCTAGCTTCCACCAACTTAGTCACATAATCAGTGCATACCAGAATGTGAACCTTTTGATGAGAAGGTGGGTTAAAATGTCCAATGAAATCAATTGCCCACTTCTCAAAAGGTTCAAGGACTACTTGGGGCTGCAATGGCATCTCATCTGATTTTCCAGGCTACCCCATGCGTTGACAATTGTCACATCTTCAGACATAGTCACGAGCATCATGAAAGATGGAAGGCAAATAGTATCCCATTTGCAGCACCTTGTGGCTTGTTCTTTTATATGCAAAATGTCCTCGACAAGGGACATCATGAGCAACCTTCAATATCTAATAGATTTTATCCTTAGAGACACAGCGCTGAATTTGCTAATCAACCCCTATGTGAAAAAGGTACCCTGCCATCCATGAATATCGGGTATTATGATGAATAATGTTCCGTTGTTCCCTATATGACAAGTGACAAGGTACCTTCTTTGTAGCAATATAGTTAGCAATATCTACATACCACAGAATGTTAGCAGAAATTGCAAAGAGATACTCATCTGGAAAACTATCTTCTATGGGTGTACCTTCAGCATTATTATCTAGTATAGAGAGAAGATCAACAACAACATTGTCCTTTCCTAGTTTATCTACTATGGCATTGTCAAATTCTTGAAGTAACAACAACCATCTCGTAATACAACTAGGAGTAATGGGTTTATTCATCAGATACCTAATTGCTATGTGATTAGTGTGTACAAAGGTGGGATACCTAGTAATATAATGTCGAAACTTGTTGATGTCATAGATGATAGCAAGAAATTCTTTTTCAGTCACTATGTAGTTTAACTCGGCAGGAGCCAAGTTTTTACTAACGTAGTAAACTGCATATGGCATCTTGTCCATTTGTTGTCCCAAAACTGCCCCAACTGCTGTCTGAGAGGCATCAACATGAATATGAAACGATAATGTCTAGTCTGGTCCTCGAAGGATCAAAGCTCTACAGACAAGTTCCTTGAATTTCACAAAGGTTGCATCACAATCATCTATCTGCACAAAATCTACATCTTTTGTCAGTAATTGAAAAAGTGGATGTGCTATCTTAGAAAAAATTTCTATAAAACGTTTATAATAACCAGCACAACCGATAAAGTTACGTACCTATGTGGGTGTTTTAGGTATTGGGAAGTGCAATATTATCTTTATCTTGGCTGGATCCATTTGAATTCCAGCAGTTGAAAGTAAAAGTCCCAAGACTATTCCTTGTTCCATCATCATGTGGCATTTTACTATGCTCAAAGAGACATGCAATTGTTTACATCTTTCGGGAAATTTTTCTAGATTTTCCATCCCTTCTTCGAATGAGTCCTCGTATGGAGTAAAATCATCCATATAAATATCAACATTGTCATCTACCAGATCAGAGAAAATCCCTAGAATTTCCCTTTGGAATGTTGCAGGTGTATTACAGAGACCAAATGGGAGGATTGGGTATGCAAAAGTTCCCCAAGGGCACATGAAAGTGGTTTTATCCTAATCCTCAGGAGCTATCTGGATTTAGTTATACCCACTAAATTCATCCAGGAAGGAGAAGAACTTCTTCCCAGCCAAATTATCTAACACTGGATTAATGAATGGTAACGAAAAATCGTCTTTCTATGTTGCCTTATTTAATTCTCTGTAATCCACACATATCCACCATTTACCATTTTTCTTGGGAACAATCACCAACGGGGAAACCCATTGGCTATCCAAAATGGGGTAAATAAATCCTACATCCAATATCTTTTGAAGTTCTTGCTTGATAATGTTTTTCAGAGCGGGGTTCATTCTCCTCTCAGTCTGTCTTACAGGGCGAAAATCCTCTTTGATGTATATATGATTGGTACATAAATTGGCATGAATCCATTTCATGTCTATGTAGTCCCAAGCGAAGGCTTATTTGTGTTCTCTAAGAACATCTAGGAGTTGTTTGTCTGGGATACTGACAGATATGGATTAATATTCAGGGTCTTCCCTGGCTCTATCTCTACAGAAACACTATCATGGGACATAGTTGTCGGCAGATCCTCAAATCCATCTGTTGTTTCAATATTTTCCTGCGTTTCACAGCTCAAGACAAATTCTAGAATTCATTGATTCGAATCTAAAACAAAATAGGGATCACTAATGAAAGTGTTCATTGTGTCATCTTTTGTTTCTTATTTTAGCTGAAAGGCCTGCCCAATAGTAAGGATTGGTCTTAATTCCTCATCTTCAGGTTTAGATTCTTCCCTTGGTAGAGGTTTCTTACGGCAAGCTAGCTTCACTGATGAGCTAGGTTCTACATGAGGGTATAACATAAGGTTTTTAGTAACCTACCCATTTGAGATAACCATATGCCCAGAAGAACACCCAATGTACATGTCTACGGTTTCCAATGATGGTCTTCCCAGAATCAGGGGATGGACACCAGCTGGGGATTACATTTGCAGCACTAAGAAATCCACTGCGTAATGCCATGAATCAACTGAGATTGTAATGTCCTCCAATTCCATACCGGCTTTACTGTAGATTGATCAGCCAGATCTAACACAGTAGGTCTATGTTTTGAGTTTCGAAGACCTAGTGCATGCATAGCTTCATCAATGATGACATTTATGGCAACACCCAAATCTACCAGCACGTTTGGAATTTCTACTCCATTAATTTGCACAGTTAGGGTTGGGTTCCTGGGATCCCCATATTTCAAAGGCATAACTTTTCCCATCATAAATTCTGATAGCTTTCCCATCACATGAATCGTGACTGGGTCCCTTGATTTCTTTTTAGGATATTTAGCACAATATTCTTTGAGAGTTTTTGCATATATAGGTATGTCCCTCATAGCTTGTAATAGGGGAATCTTGACAAACAAATTTTGTAACTCCCCTAACAAGTCAAACTCAGCTTGAGGGATTTGTTTACTCAAGGCCAATCTTTCCGGATAAGGCAGGTCAGCTCAGTGTTCTTAAGTAATTAGCGGTTGAGGAGATGTATGATTTTTACTAAGTTGGTTCAATTCCTCTTCAACTGGTTCTTTCGCCTCACTGCCAACTGTTTCAGTAATAAGAGGTGCGGGTTGAGTATCTACTACCCTCCCAGATCTCAAATTCATCTCATAAAGTTCTATGGTGGAGATGTTGTATGAAGGTAGGTTGAGGTGTCATCTTGTTGAGCCCCTTTATTGTTAGGATTCAGATTGGGTTGGATAGGATGTTGAGGATGAACGAGCTGATTATCAGGAGGCACATTAGAGGGCAACTGAAGTTGTTGTTGTGGTACTGACTGGGGAAGCTACCCAGGAGGAGAGGGTCCATTGCAGTTCAAAGTCCATGAAGAATTTGAACTAGTTTGAGGAACCCATGGTTGTCAAGGTGGAAACTGATATTGTGGCCACATAGGTGGATAACACATAGACCGAGGACCCATATTAAAATTATTGGAATACTGAGATGGATCTGGAAACATACCTTGATTTACATTTGGTGGCTGAGTTTTCCATGGCTTTTTGGATCCCATAAAATACAGTTGGTCCATCTCTTCACTTGTCCCTTGAAAACCCGCTTTCAATCCTAGCAAGGAGGGACATCAACTGGTTGCATGACTCATCTCGCAGATTGTACATTCTTCTGTGAAGTTCAATGGAAATTCACTCTATGGATGCTTCTTTCTGCATTTCGGGAAAAATATAGCCATAGTCCTTTCCAATTCCGTTTGTTTCTATTTTACTTGTAATTTATCCATCTATGCAGACAAGGTACCCAAGATATCAGTCCTTAAGTTATCCAACAGATTTCCAATTTCTGCCTTCATGACACCCCCACTAGATATTTTTGTTGACCAAATTCCCTATTTATTCCTTGCAATTCCCCTTGAACACTGAATGCATAGCTCATAGATGGTATCGAAGTCCTCTTTTGATATGTCTCCCTTTCCTACTATTTTTAACATCTCTAGAGAGTCTTCTCAAAAGGCCTGGAGAAGGATAGTTTTCAAAATGTCCTTATCCAGGGTAGAATGACCTAATCTTTGTAACGTGTATTTAAAATGTTCCTCTATGTTCTCATCTTCTTTCTACATGGACTTGAAAAGTTCTTCCTTAATATCCTGAGATTTGCAGTAGTCCTGATACTTCTCCAGAAAAGAGGTTTTCATACCATCTCATGTCGAGATAGTCTTTCCTCCTAGACCCATAAACCATCACAGGGTTGTCCCTTTTAATGTAGCGGGGATGATTTTTAGTTTATGACCGTTGATTATGTAATCATATCCCCAACACACAATATCAAATTCAAACAAGAATTTGTCGAGATCTTCAGAAGCTAGCCCATGAAAGCTAGGTAAAGTTATTAAAGTAATGGGCTTCATTGGTGCACCAAACCCAAGATCCTCAACTAGGAAGTCAATAGTAGATGTTGTGGGTACCATGAATACCCTCCAATAATCACTAGGGATTTCAGTAGGTTTTGCAGGGAATGATGGAGGGGAGCTTATCACAGAAGTTTGAGTTGCTTTAACAACACTCCCTTTATCCCTTGGTGATATGAATACCCCTACAACTTCTTCCTCCCTGTCACAATCACTTGATTTTTTAGACTCTTTCTCTACAAATTCTTCCCTCCTACTAAAATGGGCTAGTCCCTTAGATCTTTTGCTTGCAACTTCTTCTTCATTTGTTACCAGCAACAGTACTCCTTCGTCAGGTACACTGTTGCATACCTTTTCTGTTGCTGGAAGGGTGTGCTGCGTTAAATCAATGGGGGGTACTATAGATAGCATTTGCTATTCTATAGATTGTCCCTCATATTTTGCTTGAGTACCTAGCCTTACAGCAACATGAGAAGATTCCTCCAATTCAGCTTTTGCGATGATTTGTTGGATATAAGTATTCCTTCCAAAATCCTGCCCGCCCTTCTTTGGGGCTCTTCCTCTGCCCCTTTTATTCGAATCTCTATTCATGTAAGTTGGTGAGAGGAAAATGTCTAAATTAAGCCACTTTGCTCAGGACCTGGAGTAGGGTGTCAAAAGACCATACCACCCCCCCCCCCCAAAGGAGGAGAGATTGATTTTTAGCAAACAAGAAAGGAAAGAAACTAAAAATAAATCTAGGGTTCATGACCTGGAGCAGGGTGTCAAAAGACCATTCCCTCCCCAAAACGAGAAACCGATTAAGAAAATAGCACGCATACAAGGAAATCTAAAGCTCAAGACCTGGAGCAGGGCATCAAAGGACCATTCCCTCCCCAGGATGAGAGATCGGGTTTTATCAATGCAAAAAAAATTAGAACAGTTAACCAAAGCAAGCAACTCGACCCAAAAACAATGAAAGCAACAAAAATAAAAATATTATGCTCAGGACTTAGATCAAGGTAGCACTTCCCTCCCTAAGACGAGAGATTGATCCTCTGGTCAATACAGATCATGTCTTGCACCTTGTTAGTCTTCCCCTGCAACGGTGCCAAAATGTTGGTGTCCGAGTGTGAATAAACTATTCAAACCTTTCCTACATTAATTCATTAATATGAGTGCCTACAATTTTCAAGGTAACGCAAAAGGTATATGTCGGGGCAAGGTTACAGTATCACATCAACCAAGGATTCGTGACTAAGAAATTAAAGCATCGTTGTAACAGTAATGGAAAATAAATTGCATAACTTAACAGGAATTCACAACAATCAATAGATATTTGTAACAACAATAAGTATAAACACACAAAGAGTAAAACAACATATACAAAAAAAATATGCAGCACCTGATCAGAAGAGCAGGCCCAACTCTCTGATTAGGGTTGCATTAATTTACAGCTAAGGAAAGAACAACAAAACTGCTTGTATTATATTAATCTATAAAAGAGTTGTTACAATACATATCTCTGCGCGGCTAACCCTTCGTATAGTAATAAAACCCTTTTTATACAATGCATGGGTAATAACATATTCCCCAAAACCTGGCAACTAAATTCCCAAAATATACAACAGTTCAGAACAACAACTAGTTACCGAGAGAGCGAGAACATAAACGATCCAAACTAAGTGTGAAAATAACTATGAGTTGGTTGTGTTGTCACAACGTTGCCAAACAACTCCTGTGAATCATGGAACTCCTTCTACATGCTATGAAAGCGATACCTGTTCACTGGAATCTACAGAAATAACAAGTTTTAGTAGCTCGCATAGGTAAAACCCCTGTGACTTTACTTCATCAATTAAATATTTCAAGAGACATAAGAAAGAAGGGTTACCTATGAGTTTATCACAAAAAATGCATATCAATTGGTGCAAAAAGGATGGAAGGATGGCTGAAAATGTAAGGAAAAGATAAGCAGGTTTGATGCCCAACACCTGCCCTTATAACCAATCTGATCGTTTCCTCTCCTCAATTCTCCAACCCCCTTGGCCTTCCTCGAATTCTCCTTTTCAGGAGAAAGGTGAGTAAACACCTTAATTGTCTCAAGAGGTTAACAATTATTTCTTTCAGTTCTTGCAAAAAATGTTTTAGATCTTATTATGCATTACTTGTAAAAATGTTTTGGCCACTCAACCATAATTCTTTAATGTTCTCTATCGAGCATTTGATGAAAAAATCATAATAGTGAATAAAATTAGTAAGTAAAAACAATAACACAAGTTAAATTTCCATGTAACGTGGGGTGTTACAACATTCAAATCAGATGTAAGGAACCCATCGTTGTCTTGACGAGGTTGCACACCTGCACAACCTTCTACTTACAAGTCTTTCTAGAAAAATATATAGGAAATGAGAAAGTAAGATATACTTTGAGACCTGAGTAATCTTGCAGGGTTACCTGTGTAGAGGTTGCATCAACATCTCTATCATGGACAAGGAGTGAGCACCCTCAACCCGGCTACTAAGACATTAACAAAAGAGAACACATAAATGTGTGTCTTGAGTGGAAGGAAATCACCTGGGTATTTAACAAGAAATTAGAAGAATCTCAAATGAAAATATCCAATAAGCTTGAGCGACGGAAATACCTACAACCTACTTGTAAATACATTAACACCAATCAATAAGGGTGAAAGGAAAAGTTGGAGGGTTGAACAATGTATGAGGATAGGGAAACTTACGGTGGAGTGTTTTGGTGAAATGATAGCCTCCATGGTTATCTCTACAGTGGGAAGGCCCTTGAGTACCGAAACCCTAACTCGAATTGCAAAGTTGAACCTCCATATTAGAAAACACACACTGGCTCGAGAGTAGTGTCAGCAGAGGAGGAGGGCATTTCCTCTAACTACTGCATCTTTTATGAGTCATTTATTCCATATCAACTCGTGGAACCCTTGATTGAGAATCACATTGATCTCGAGGAACCCTAAAAGTTGTATACAAAAGGGATTCAAGAGTATTCAAAACCTTTGTACAAGATTTAGTGTTATTAATAATTATTACAAGTGGTACTATAGTTGTAGACCTTATGCCAAAAATAAATGTGAACTAGACATTTTACAAGAGATGAATATATCCGTAAAGGAGGTGTTATAAACCTTCCAAAAGAGGAAACTTAATTGATTAGTTGAGATCACAACTGTATGTAATTTCTTAAAGATAAAGGCATGACATAAGGACGCTTACTATGGTAATAACAAAAAAAAAAAAAAAAAAACTTAAGGGTATGTTACAAGTGGTATCAGAGCTATAGGCTCAACTCGATCAACCTAGAATTTAAAAGTTTGACAATTTTTTGTTCAATATTACATGGAAATAAGAGAGAGATGAACCAAATAGGTCCCTAAGGGAAGAAATTAAGTAGAGGTGCACTTAGGTAATGATGTGTTACTTCCTATAACAAAGTTACTAGTGATAATCAACAATAAGTAACCTCCTAATAATGTTATTATCCATGGAAATAAGTAAGATGACCAATTACTATATGTGCAACTAAATTAAAAGGATATCTTATCCAACCTTATTAAAAAAGTGTATATAGGTCTGATAAAAAAATCATATTGCTACATTTAGGATTGAGGCTTGTATTTGTTTGTATTACAAAAAACAGATTCAAGTCCAAATTGGTAAATGATTGTAAGGCTTATTTAAGACCCAATCATCACTTTTTGTGAAATCGATAAGCATTAATGCGATTATAAAGATGACACATATCCCTATAAAAAAAATTATAAGCACATTAGAAAAAAAAATGTAAATAAAATAAAATACATTTAAGACTACAAAATCCCTAACTAATTGGAGGCCGAAACTAAATATTAGAATAGAGGAGTAGAGTTGGGAAGGACATGGGAAAAAATATAAGAAGGAAGAGTAATAGTAAATGTTATGCAAAGAAAATTAAGAGCATTTTAAGGGTAGCATCAGAAGTATGTTGCAAAGATAAAAGTGCAATGAACTTTGGCTATATGCTCCATACATTAACGAGGACAAGGAAAACTCACATACCAAAAAAAGAACAGAGGACACAGACAACCGATTTTTCCTAGTGAGTTATTGTGGCCATGCTCAATTTTGTGTACAAATGTTTGATTTATCCTTCATGTCTTGCACATCAACTGGAAATAGAGATTTGGCTCCCTTGTTTAGATTAAGACTTATTATGAAAATAATATTGGAATGAAAATTTGATCTCTTAACCCTGAACGAGGAAAGGTTGGAGGTTCTCACTTCTGGAATCCCTCATTGGCTGGTGGGTGGAGTGATTTACCTATGAATCTCTAGACTAGCCTAGATTAAGAGAGGGTGAAGGGATAGAGTGATAGAATACATGTTCAGATTGAAAAATAGTTACAATTAAGGAGGGATTTCGAAGATCTGAGAGGATAAATATTTCCAAGTATTGGTCCCAGAACATTGGCTCTAAAGCTACCTAACAATTCCACGATTTATATTAAAAGAGACTTGCAAACAAAGAAATTCCTATTGAT
Organism: Pinus taeda; assembly: GCA_000404065.3. Lineage (NCBI taxonomy): Eukaryota > Viridiplantae > Streptophyta > Pinopsida > Pinales > Pinaceae > Pinus > Pinus taeda. Next base: position 64,274 of record APFE030621830.1, read on the forward strand.
TTATAACAAAACCTATTATGCAAAGGCAAACAAAGAACTACCTATAAATTGGATATGAAACTAGGTAGGATATAAATATATAACCTCGTTCTATTGTTTTTATATCACCTTGCCATCGACTTAAACATATTTTTGAAGTCTGACCTCTTACACATAATCTGGGGTATGAAAGTTGTTCCCATTTTCTCAGCATTCCTTGCAAAATAATTTTATAAGATAGCATGTTTTACTAGAGTCTGTAACCATTGTAATAAATGGTCTATTTTAAAAACAAAAAAGGAGTATGGTTAATAACAAGATGTAGTCCATATATGTATATCATGTAAGTAGATTTTGTAGTTCCACAACAACCTGTGAAATGTTGGAATGAAGTTAACCTTGTGAAACCATTTGTCTCTATAAAGTAATGGCATTTATTCCTGTTTGTAAGAGCCAACTTTGGCTAGAGGAGGAGTTCTTGCACCATGACAGGTTATTCATTTTTTCTTATTAGTTAAATTTAGATGCGGGAACCCTTATGTTTGGCTATATTGATACATGAAAAGAACGTTATGTTCTTTATAGGTATCCTATTATTCTTGTTGGGGTTTGGGCAAAGGTATAGTATTTAAAAAATAACTTGTAACAACATAACATATCTATGTTGACCAATTACAACTAATCAGATCCTTACCCATAAATTATACCCCAATGAATTACACTCTTGTTGTACATGCCTAAAACTCTAATTGCGTGCATACTATCAATAAACAATTTCGAAAGTATCATAGCCGTTGATTTACAGGTAGATCAAGATGCTTAGTATGGGTAGATGTTAAAATTGGAAGGCATTACAAGAATGTTATTGCTTGTAAAACATTGGTAGCTAACAGGTGTAACCTATGTCTATCTTTTATTTGAAAATCTATCATGAGAATTGTGGCATGACACTAATTAATGGTACCCCAAATAGATACCTAAAGAAACTTCAATAGGACTTTGTGAAGATGAAATGGTTTTATGTCAAACGATTATTTGAAATGATCATACATAGTACAAGCTCATTATGTTAAGATAACTGATTTAATAAGATGTCTTGAGGCAGCTAGAAGACACAAAAGTGTAAGGGGGGGAGAGCCCCACAACTGATAAACCTAAACCTAATAAGGGCCCATGTAACCCCAGCAATCCTAGCCAATAAATTATATAAAAAAAGGAGATATAGCCCCAAGGAGGGGAGTGATAAATTCATGTGTGAGGCATCTTGGAGAGGCATGATTGTAAATTTTGAGACATAACCTTCGTGTACACTTTTTGAATATTTAAGCATACTTGTACCATTTCCAATTATGTTCTCGAATTGTCATACTGGCCCTTCAAACATTTCTTTGTGCTTTTTTCCTAAATGGTTACTTGGTAACTGCATATATATAGGGGAGCAAGTTGAATTATTTATTTGAAAAATAAAAAAAAAATACTCTAGATTTCTGCAATAGACAATAGACATACAATTAATATAGACATATCTAGGTTTACTCGAACAAAGAACACATGAAATAGAAAATTTCCTCGAACTGTGGATAATATTGTACAAAAATACTTTTATTTGGAATCTAATGCTAATTAAAGGACATGTCATTTGGGATGTTCTTAAGAACTAAGAGGGGATTAAGAATAACAAGTGATTATTGAGAATGATGTGATAAGACAATTAATTATTCTTCTTGCAGGATGAATGTTTTAAATAACCTATTGTGAAATAAAATTGATTACATGTTACAAACTGATATATAAGAAAGGGCTATAATAAATTAACATAGACAACGAGAGGAAATCAATATGCAAAGTATTGTGAAAGGGGGGGACCCCGAGTATAGCTTTCATCAACAACTGGTAAGACATAATGGCAAGGGCCAAAATTGAAGCAAAATTGTAAGTGGGCCTCTTAGAGAGGATATAACAAAGTAGCTAAGATACTTGGACAAAGTAAATAAAAATATAACTGCCTCAAATATGACAGGAAAGGAAATTTATTTTAAGCTCTATTGATATATGATTAATACGTATGTGACGTTTCGAACTAAATTAAAAACATAATAATGCTACCCAGTGTGATAATATGCTAATTGCAATTTATCATAACAAAGAGTGTTTTTTTTTTAAGTATTTATTGTTAGTAATGTTGTTGTGGATATAGTGCTACTAATTTTATTTAAGTGCAGATTATTAACTCTTGTGAGGTTGTGTAGCATACTAATGACTCTTGATGAGTACACCAATAATGATTGAGGGTGGTTGTAGCAGAATTAAGATGATTATATGAGTATGCATGTTTCTTACCTAATTATTGAAGGAACCTAACGGTAACCTTGATAACTATGATTGTAGGTCAAACTAGATGAAAGGTCCTTGGTTGAACCTATGTATTTCCAATCAGAGAAAATGCGTGCTACAAAAGCGAGCTATTACAACGATAGAGTGAAATTAAGGCATTTCTACTAGAAAAGGAAACCTGAGAAGATGAAAATTTCACGTGTGCAGTATCTTCCAGCATGTTTTGAAAGGCTAGAAGGAAACATCGAGGACAATGTTTCGCTCAAGGGAGGGGAGATGTAATACCCCTCAGTGGAAATAAAACAATTAATTTACTTTTACTGCAGTAATTCAGTAAACTGTGGGTTGTGAGGAAGCCTCATGGAAGTTTAATGTTTAAGGTTATTTTCATTTTTATTTAAAAGTTGGTTATGGCCAACCAAGGAATCTATGGGAAAAATAACCAAGTGAAAGTTTCATTTACCAAACAGTTAGGGGACAATTACTTCCACCCCTAAAGATAAATTATCTCAGTTTGGGAAACATAAGCCAAGGGAGGATGAGAGGATAATACTTGAGGCATCTAAGGGTGAGACCAGAAAGTAATTGCTTCCTCGAACATGACGTTGTTGAGGAGGGGCAGGATTCTGCTAGTTGGGAATTCTTGAGTTGCTGGGTGGCCAGTGGAATTCCCAAGACAAACTTGAGAGTCTATGAATCCCTAGTTTCGACTGGAAAGGTCTTGATGCCTTTGGATGAACCAGGAGAGTTCCTTGTTTAATATTGTTCTGGAAATGGAAACTAGCATGGGGATATTGGACGTAATTGTTAATATCATTGGTCGGTTGGAGTAATCATGTTCCTCTATAATTTTCCCTGGGAAGCCTAAACGAGATAAGTATCTAGAGTTGTTGTATTCGTGCAGAATAGAAAGATATTGTCAAAATTTTATTTGTAAAAAAACATAATGATTAATTATGATGATTGTTATGAAAGAATAAAGTCTTTTATGTTAAATAAATTATACTAAATTTATTTTAAAGGAATCAAAAAGAAAGAAAGCAAATCCTAACCTATTAAATAGAATTAATGGCCTATAATGATAGTTCTGGTATGATAATTTGTTGAAATGATAATGCAAAAACTGGTTAGTTTCAACATACAGACCTAAATTCATCTCTATAACAGTCTCTTTTTTCTAGATAATATAAATAAAAATGCTTGAGTACTTCAGAAAAACAAGTGACAAGTCCTAGAGAGGAACCCAAGTCTTTTTTACTTAGGAGAATACATCTAAAATAATCCTAAGGGAGATAGAGAGTTTGCACTGGAAAAGTTAAATACTTGGTAGGAAAATTAGAACAATTGAGCCATTAGGTGTAACATCGAAGTAAAAGTACATACTATCGTACTCACATTGTTTTCAAGAATATAGGACCCATCAATAAGCTCAGTAAGCAGGTTTCGAGTGAATGAAATCATGATTCTCATTACCTTTCCCCATTCATTAGTTGAAGGTAAGAATCAAACTAATTATCAATAAAGATTAAATGTTGAAACCCTCGTTCATATTACTACACAAAATTTTGACACTTGTTACAAAACAATCTGTCGCCATGACACTTGATCAGTTTATAGATATTTTTACCATCCATGAACATGTTGAAATGAACTCCCTTAGAAGTCAAACACCTCAAAATATGTTAAAGTACATGAGAAATTTGGGTCAAATAGCTCTCACACCTTGTTAAGTTCCACCTGTGCCGATTTATCTAGCATTTCCCGTGCATGTGCTGAAACTGACTCTGAGAAAAGTGCAAAGTTGCACTCTGTCTGTAACTATAAACCCGCGTAGGAGAATTCTAGAAAGTAAAAATAAAAATTACATTCTATAAACGTAGTTGCTTGAATATTTCCCAACTGGATGCTTTAACATGATGATTATTTTAACTATAACCCTCATAAGATGAATCTCCATCCCTTTTCTCATGGTAACCTAATCCTTTAGTAAAGGAGGTTCATCGCCTTCTTAGGGATCTGAAAGTTCCCCCTCTTTGATCTATAAAAGGACTAGAGTGTTAAGAGATGGAGGAGGTTAGAATTTAGAGAATACAAAATTATGTTGTTAGTTTGAGATTGGAGAGCTTGTTTTCTAAGGAGGAGATTGAAGGAATTTGGGAGGGACCTAACGGCATCAATATGAAGGTTGTAAGGCTCCTCTTATCTTGTGATTAATAAAAATGAGAACTTTCTCCCATTGATTTTGTCTTTCGTGGATGATGAATAGTTTTCAATAGTTTATTATGTTCATTAAGGCAAGTTCAATCCCTAATTTCCTTGATCATTAGGGTAAGTTGTTTGAATTATTATATCACCTATGCATTTGATCCTTTTTATGGTTTATGTTTGCGGGTCCTATTAGGCATTAAAGAGCTACATCAAGTCACAATCAGGGATCTTCATCAGGCATTTCGTGAAACTGGTAAGAGGTATATCCATTAGCTAAACTGCCTAATTTGAACAAGTTCAACTTAGGGAAAGAGTTAGTTCATTTGTCATGCCTATTTCTAGTTTCCATTTAGGATCTAGGGATATCGCTTTTGTCTGCAAAAGGGACTCCACTGGGGAACATCTTTTTTCTCATCTTTTTCCTTAGCCTCGCTTTCTAATTTTTTTTATTTATTCAAACCCAAGTCTTAATAAATTAATGGCCTTTTAGATTTGATTGGTTGATTTTTGAATTTTTAGATCTTTCTTTAGGTTTTACTCCCTACGTTGTTTTTGTTTGTACACATAGCACAGCTCTCCACCATTTTTCGTAGCAACTGAGAACATGTGCTTTTTTTCCTACTCAAAACCTGCGCAAGCCTTGAAAAATTTTGAAAATTTTGTGCTAGCTTCAACCCAGACCTGAATTTGTCTTTTTGAAAGTGTCATTCTATTTGTTTGGACTGTGCATTGTCTTTTCTGAAGTCAATTGATTGCTTTGTTGATAATTTTTTGAATATTAGGTCTTCTTCGAAGAATACCTCAGGGTTTTTCCTAGTTGATTTTCTCATTGATCAAAACAAGTTTGAATGTCTTTTTGTGAGTGATATTATTATTTTTTATGTCAAATACATTGGTTAAGCCTTAAAAATTCCTTATTTGTAGTCAAAAACACTTTGAATTGCAAATTAGATTTTCTGAAGACCTTGTGCTTTTGTGAAAGAATCGTGGTTATTTTTGCTTAATAGAAGGAGTTGTTGCTTTCATCTTAGGAAAAAATTTGATATTAGATTGTTATTATCATTGAATCAAAGCATCCATAGGAGAATATGTATTTTCTCCCATCTTCTTGATTGATTTATGTATGCTTGAATGCCTCAAATTGGTTTTGGTAAGCCTGTTTTCCCTCAACCCTTCGTTGGAATGCCTAACCCTGGATTGAATACAATCTCAAACCCTTCTCAACAGTCAATTCCTATTGCTTCTCAGGTGCCTTTGTATGAACCTGGCGAACCTCCTGGACAACCTCTGTAGCAAATTCCTTTCAAGGTATGTCTTCTCAAGTCTAAACAACCATCCAGACTAATTCATCGACACCTAGCCAACAATCACTTCAGCAGTCGGCCCCAAGTAACCATCAAACTATAGGGTAGTCTACTATGGAAATGACTGTTCAGAACCCAGGTTCAAGTTTTCTTAAAAATCCCATTCCAAGAGTTTTGCAAATAACTGTCCCACTTACATCACGGGTTACTATGCAACCTCTTGTTCAATCTTTACCTCATGCATCTAGTGTTTAGTCCATCCCTACGATTCCATCAGCACCTCAAACACCTGTTGTTCAACCTAGCATTCCATATATGCAAGTACCTTTTCAAGGGATACCTTTCCAAGGTTTACCCCAAAGTCAATTTGTTCAAGCTACACATTTTCAAAGTCAATTTCTCCATGGTCAACCCTTACAAAGTCAACCCTTTCAAGGATAGATTGTTCAAGGTCAAATGGGTCAGAATCTCCCCTTCTAGAATCAACTGTACCTAGATCATACGTTTCAACAACCTATTCAACTGCAATACGGTATGGCTCATCGTACATACTCGGGAGGTATGCAGATTCCAACTGCTCAGGTTATTCCAAGATATCCTAGATATCCTCCTCCCGGTATCGGACTCACCCGTCAAGGCTATCAATATCCATCGCAGGACCCTAATCGCTATTGGGCCGTGAATACGACCACTTTGTAACACTTATTTCATCCATTTTTACTCTTCTCTATTATATCATTTGTTATAATTTATCATTTAAATCCATTTTATAAATGATTTATGCTCTTACGGATGAATATTATTTATCTTCCTTTATTTCTAATAAATTGATGATTATGAATGATTTTATCAATGATAGTTTCAATAAATTAGTTGTAACATTATTTACCATTTTTAACCTCCAAGATAATTTCTAGATTGAAGATTTGACCATTAAATGTGCCAACTCATAAATTCGCTGGAATAAGAAGTGACAATTTTGCGGTTGAGATTCTGAGCAAATGAAGAATAATTTGGAAAATATGGAACATTGGTTTTGTCCAGAACGGACCCCATTAACTTTAATAAAGAACAGTTTGCCCAAATTCGACTTGTACTGAGAGAAATGCAGGATTCTTTGAGCATGAGTGTCTCAAATTTGTTGTTGCGGCCGTTTTCCAAATCTCAGCTGCAAAGCCAAATTCGCCCTGCTCTTGTTGAAAGATAGATGGAAATATATTTTCTTGTTGATCAATTGGTTGGAAACAATCCAATTTTGTAATAGAATCATGTTGTAATTATCTCTATTGTAACCACTCTCTGCTCTCTTTGTATTTAAATCAGAACAAAGATCAGAGAGGGGGATGACTTTGGGAGGGATTCGAATGATGGAATTGAGGATGAATTAGAGATTCAGAATTGAGGATGAATTAGAGATTCAGAATTGAGGATGGTAGAGAGAATGGATAATGGCTAAGAGATGGAGAGATTTCTTGTTGTAATCCACTGTAACTCTGCTTTGATATTTTAATATAAATCTGGTTGTTATTCCATCTTTGATCCTGAAGTAACCCAATAGCATCCACCAGCGGCTAAGGGCCCAGCCTCTAGTGGATTATGTTGCTGCTGTATATTATATTTTTAGTTCATGCGTGGTTTCGCTTATCATCTTGAATCGGTAATATGGTGTGTTTCGTTATCTTATATTGCAGCTCTGTTATATTTCATATTTAGTTCTCTGCAACAAGAAAGTCGTAATGTGCATTCTAACGTATTGATATTCCTTTAAAGTCGTTAATGTAACATTGTTGTTCTCTACATAACGCTATTGTTGTTTAATTGCAGAGTAATCAAGTTGTAACCTTCTTAAGCTGGTATTACCGTATTTGTCTATGGTTTATACTTCATACGATTGCTATTCAATTGACATTGTGGTTCCATTATGAATTGTAATCATTACCCTTTCTAACCAGGATTAATACTTGTGGTATCAGACTTAGATTACTATTAATGTGTGTCTGTGTTAAGTTATTATGCATTTGTATTTGGCTTTCCAGCGTTGTTTCATATTCTATCATTAATCAATGCTGTTCTATTTCCGTGTGCTATCCGATTTATTCTTAGAGTAAAGATTGCTATTAATTTGGCTTTGTTGTTGTTCATTTCCATTAATTATAGTTTGTTTTTCAGATTCCTTTAATTACAGTTTGCTGCCCATTTACTTTGTTGTTCGTTTCTATTGATTAATTGCAATAGTTTGTTTTTAAAGAGTTTTCCTAGTTTACTTTCAATAGAAGCTTTAGTTCAATTTCGATTTCTTTTTAATTGTTTTAAAGCAGGACTATCAACTGTAGAGAACATTGGATTGCTTCCTCATTCCCAGATTGATTGTCTTGTTCCGGTTTGATTTCAATTGCATCAATATCCAGAGAAATGAGTTATTGCTACTGTATCCTCGATTGATGGTTGTTTGAGTGAATGATTTAGTTTAGAACATTTTAGTTTCTTGTTCGTTGTTCCATTTCAGGTTTGTTGTTCTATTTCTTAATTGATGTTCCATTTCTTATCTGTCGTTCCATTTTCTGTTATTTGCATTATTGATTGCTTTGGTGTGCAGAACGATCTGAAACTGTAGTGGGCATTGGCATTTGTTGTCTGGTCCCTAGATTGACGATCTGTTCCTTGATTACTTTTGGTTACATCAGTTTCTAAAGGGATGAGTTATTGTTACTAGACCCTTGACTGATACATTGCTTATTTTTCCGAATGAATGATTTAGGCTTCAAGGTATTTTGTTGTAGTTAGATTTCTTTCCAAGAATTCATTTACTTTTGTATTTTAAGAACTATATTGCAAAACATTACTCTTGAGTAAATAGCCGCCTCAGACTGAGTTCACTCTTGAAATAAAAAGTCGTCCCTGGGTTGACAATTAATGTGAGGTAATTAGGAGTTAAAAAGACACCTTTTTATCGCTCCACATTTTGGCGTTGTTGTCGGGGAGAGTGTAGCCATTTTTAAAGAGCAGTGTGCATCTGATGAGTGCATGTTAGGAAAGAACTGGGTATTAAAAACGGAAGGTAAGAACCTGCGTACGGAGCATGTAAAAGCCCTGCTCCCCCGCCCGCTTTCCAACACAATTGTTAAAGAACCTAGGGTAGAAATAGATGTTTGAATTTCTGTGTGAATGAAAAAAAGATAGAAATTTTTTAAAATGAATCACATGATCTCACGCAAGTGGTGATGTAAGCACCACCCATTTCACTAACCGATTGACAGGAACATTTGAAGAAGGAGCCTCGAAGAAACACATGAAGAACATCTTATACTATGGTAAGAAATGGATCACGTTTCTACTTTTGAATTTCCTATCAAAGATCTAGGAGGAGTGACACAAATGCACATAATTCCCCCATCTTTACCAAATTTTCATGGTTTAGCAAATGAAGATCCAGATACATTCTTATTTGAGTTCGAAATACTTTGTAGAGGATATGATTATTGTACTAATGATAAAAGATTGAAAGTGTTTCCTCTTACTCTAAAAGGAGCAGCTCTCCAATGGTTCATGAGCCTAGGTGGGAATTGCATCCAATCATGGGAGGACATGAAGAACATATTCTTGAAGAAGTACCAAGACTATTGCAAATCCAATGAAAATATTTTTGGTATGATACAAGGGGAAGATGAAAGTTTGGAGGACTATGTAGATCGATTTCAATACAACCTTAAAAAATCAAAATATAAGTATTTGGAGAAAGAGATCTTAAAAACACTCATTCTTAAAGAAATCAAAGATGAATTTTAGAACTCTTAAATCTGATAGGAAAAGGTGATGTTTTTCAGTTATCATATGATGATGTTTGTGAGTTGTGCATAAGGTATTCAAGAGGAATCTCCAAGGCTGGTAAGAATTCTAAAGATGTTTATTCTTTCTTTTCCAAATTTGCTACAAGAATAGGAGACATAAGAGCTGAAATCAATGCTTTATTTGAAAATTTTAAAGTTGATTTTATTAGCTCTCTAAATGCAAAATTGGATGTTTCGCAGGTTCATAAAAATCAAGAATTTGATGAAGTTTTTTTCACTCATGACCGAAAGGAGCATACCATAGATGGTTGTTCTTCCTTATCTAATGTGGAAGTAGCATATCAAAGAGGTGAGGAAGCTACAACAAGGTCAAAACCATGGAAATCATGGCCTACAGGTATGGTTCAAAACACTTCCTCTCCACTTTCTTACTTGCATAATCCATTATGGAATACTAATGTGTTAGGGCAACCATGTCAATCTCAATATAACCACCAGCAATTTTGTCTACAAGCTTGGCATGGTTCACCTTATGATCGTATGACTACTCTTTAGGGCAACCATGTCAATCTCAATATAACCACCAACAATTTTGTCTACAAGCTTGGCATGGTTCACCTTATGATCGTATGACTACTCTCCCTCATCTTGTAGCACAAGCACATTCTCCATATTCTCCACCAGCTCTTCCGCAACACCTTGCTTGCCCATCAAAACCATTCACACAACCCAATCAACCACATCATCACAATGCTCCATTCCTTACACATTTTCCTGGTCAACTAATTCCACACCCTCACCATAATAAACCAGTACAACATGCCTACAATGTTGAACTGCAAAATTTACCCACCCTTCCCACCCTTTCTATCTCACATGTGCCATTAGAGAAAACTTACAATGACATTCAGAATGTTTCAAATTCAAAAATTGTAGAAGCTATGGAAGAAAATGAGGTTTCTTTTAGGTTGCACCAACAAACCATTTTAAAAGCTCCAGAACTTCATAGTATGATGGGAAATCAAGAAAGTAACAGATATATTGAAGATTGGTTTCACTCCATCACGTGTTTGCATCATCACTCCATACTCCAACAATTTTTGATACCATCTTTTCAAGGGAAGTTGGCTTCTCATACCCTAATTTTTATCAACATGCATTTTTCAACTTTGGCTATGTGCATACGTAAAGCCTTATTTCTAAAATGGTTCCACTAGAAATACTCTTATACATAAACATATTCGATTCTCAAAGAAGAGTAGGATAGTGGAGAAAATAAAATAAATAAACAAATAAAACAAACACATCTTTTTATTTTTATTTTTATTTTTGTAAAGCTAGTTGTTTTTTGTTGCAACATGCAATGGAAATCAACATCGGTGATAATTTTTTAATTCAATTGTGTATGTAGATGAATTAAAATGGAAATAATAGTTCTAAAAACACTTATATTTATTTTTATCACCAATTTGAAAAAATGCTTGAATATCACATTTTTTTTGGCTTGCGGGCTTGATGAAATTTCTGAAAAAACAGTCGGGACAGTCATGTTTTGAGGGACCAAAATGCAATATTTTAAAAACCTATTTCTATCCTAAGTATCCCTTTATGTCTACTTTCCAACCCAATTTTAATCACTCAATTTGGATTTGAAACGAAAAAGTTCGAACCAAAACATTGACAGGGTGTCTAGCGGGCAGCTTAGGAACAGAGTTGGGACAATCAGTTTTCGGAGGCCTAAATAAATGAATTTTTAAAACCTGTTTCTATGGTAGATTTCCCTATAAATCTAGTTTACAGGGCAATTGTAATCACTCATTTTTGATATTTTATGGGGAATTTATGATCAAAATACTGACTGTCTATCGTAAATCAGCACCCTTAAAACTATGTTTTTCGGACTATTCCTTACAGTATTTGACCTATCAATTCTTCTTGTATTCAAAACCTGTTTCTATTGGATATAAATAAATTAATATACTTTCATTTCTAATTTGAATCATTCGAATCCAACATCAAACGAAAACTCTATGCTTAAAACATTAACTGTTGGTCTAAGCTGGATAATCGAAAATGACTCTGTTATGCAGGTTGTTCTAATTAAAATTGACATATCATATCATTGAATTTCTAAAACCTGTTGCTAATAGAGATAAAACTTTGAATTATCTCTCATTTGGCTTTGGAATCACTCAATTTGGACAAAAAACAAAGAAGTTGTGATTAAAACACTGCTGGTTAGTATGGTCGACCACTGCTCTCCTGCAGGTGACAAATAAATTTTACTTTGTTATTCTCTCAATGGATTTGTTCTATAGAGTAACTAATTGTTAGTTTTTTGCATAATTCTTAGATTAGGGGAGCCGTGCACCTCTCTTTCTCCATGATTTAATGTTTTATTGCAGGTAGACACTCGTTTTTTGCAGGTCCTAGGAGAAAAAGAATGTCAATTTATGGACGAGTGATTCTTGAAATAAATTTTAAATGAAACAAAGGAATTTCATCCAACTCATTACCCAACGGATTCATAATAGAAGAAATGAAGAATTGATTTCCATTTAAAGATTCATGTCATGTCTTTGCTGCTAAAACATTTTTCGAATAGATCATTTTTTTGACATAATATCATAGCTGTTGTAACTTAATTTATTTATTTACATATCGTTTTTTGTTGTTCCTTTTCTAATTTCTTTTATATTTTGTGTTTCAGGTGTTGCTTCATTCAAAATGTAACTCATCCTCAACATCAATGCCGTGAACAACTAATTTGTTTTTTTTGCATGCTTATATTTTATGATTGTCCATTTTACTGTTCCTTTTCGAATGGAACAACACTTCTGCACTTTCATGTTTTGTTGTTCCTTTTCGAAATGGAACATAACTTCTGCACTTTCACGTTTTTTTATTCCTTTTCGAATGGAACAACACTTCTACACTTTCATGTGTTGTTGTTCCTTTTCGAATGGAACAACACTTCTGCACTTTCACATTTTGTTGTTCCTTTTCGAAATGAAACAGCACTTCTGCACTTTCACGTGTTGCTATTCCTTTTCGAATGGAACAACACTTTTGTACTTTCACGTTTTGTTGTTCCTTTTCGAAATGGAAGATCACTTCTGCACTTTCACGTTTTGTTGTTCCTTTTCGAATGGAACATCACTTCTGCACTTTCACATTTTGTTGTTCTTTTTCGAATGGAACAACACTTCTGCACTTTCACGTTTTGTTGTTCCTTTTCGAAATGGAACAACACTTCTGCACTTTCACGTTTTGCTGTTCCTTTTCGAATGGAACAACACTTATGCACTTTCACGTTTTGTTGTTCCTTTTCGAAATGGAACAACACTTATGCACTTTCACGTTTTGTTGTTCCTTTTTGAATGGAACAACACTTCTGCACTTTCACATTTTGTTGTTCCTTTTTTAAAGGAATAGCACTTCGACACTTTTCATTTTTGTTATTCCTTTTCCAAAGGAATGACACTTGCGTTTTGTTCTTTTTCTAAAGGAACGACACTTTTAGTTTTTGTTGTTCCTTTTTCCAAAGGAACAACATTTGCATTTTCACACTTTTTTTGTGTGTATTTTTTCTTTTTTGGTATGCATTTTCTTTGTTGTTCTCTACACAGAACACCACTTTCTTTTTGAGTGTTTTTGCTGTTCCTTCAAAGAAGCAACACTTTGGGATTATTTTTGAGAGCAACCCTTCCTTCCTCTTATGGGATTATTCCTAGTTCATCTCAACCACATTTTACTGATTCCCTTTCATGGCATAAAGTACACTACTTTTATGAGGACGAGAATTATGGATTCTTTTGAAGCGAGTTATTATCATTCACGTTATGATCTTTAACAGGACAGCTTCTTGATGATAAATTCTTTTCAAAAAGAACCCAATTATTTATATACTACTTTACTACATTGTTTTCTGTTGAACATGATATTGATTGATCATCTTAATACCATGCTAGTTCCACCTTTCCTAGTTATAATCTTCTCTGTCTGTAATAAATGAGATTATGGGTATACTTTTTTCTATTGACACGTTCAACTTCTTCCACCATCCCTACTCTTAAGGAGTACTGAGCCTCCCTCTTTTTATCATAAAAATGTGTAATAACAACAAAAAAAATTTCACAGATGGAGGATAGGGGGTCTCATTACGAGCCATTATGGCCACCACACCAAGGTTATGATCCATTTGATAGCCAAATTATCCTTGGAACAGGAGGTCTCATCACGAGCCATCCTGATCACTTTTGCTACATCCTAGTGAATGGCAGTGTGGTTATCGGGTTACCACGCCAGCACACTGATCTCTTCTATAGAACAGCATTGGAACTCTCCATTTATAAATTGAGGATCCTGGCTTATATGGGTTAAAAAACAACCCTGCCGAGGCTATGGACGCCTGCTGGCAGCAGAGGCTCTGCTTATGGTATTGAAGTTATATCTTATTATCAATTATTACTATAATACCCTTTTCTTGTTCTTTTTTTAATCAGAGAAGTTATTTCCTTAATTTTTTTCCCTGTTTTGAACCCTTATGCATGAGAAATTGCTTTATGATCAATCGCCTCATTTTCAGTTAGAACACCATCAGTAAAGCATCTTTTTGGAATATTGTCGTTCTTTTTCTTTTTCACATAACTTATCATCAATCCAAAGTGTCCTATCTTTTATTCATAACTATCTTTATACACTCTTCTCTCATTATAACCATAACTTTCGTCGTCCTATCATTGATTTGTGTACTCTACTGCTGTATTTTTCATTCCCTTGCCTTGCCATCAACACAACACCTTTCATATGCTTTATGGTCATGGAATCTCTTTTCCAATTGGAGGGGGGAATGTATGCATTATGGATAGCATGCGATATGATTACTGCACTCTACCATAACTTGTTGATTTGATAAAATATTACTGTTGCCTATATACACAAGTTTTTCTGATTGAAATTTTTGCATACATCTTAATCTGTTGCTATTCAAAACTAACACTATGGATTCAAGAACATTGTATGCCAAATAGTGCTTTGTTTACAGGAAAACAACAAGTATGGGCAGAATTCTATCCGTAGCATGACCACACTATTGCACTTAACAGAAGAGGCTCGCGAACGTGACCAATTCTTCAGACATGATGTGCTTGCCTAGATTCCACCTTTTGCATCACTTTCAGTACCAACTCTGCCTACATCAACTTCAACAAATGATAGTACATATACGTCATTTCACATTTTTCTTTTTGGAGGTAAAACTTGAGGTAAAATAGCATAATTTTCTAATTTATTATAAGTTTAGGAGAATTTAATGAATATCCATTGAGCATTATTTATCATCATTCATTCCACATCTTTACCACTTCCCCTTTTTCAGCAGCATATCATCTTTCGGTTTGGGGGAGTGTTGCTTTCATTCATTTCTTTCTGATGACCATGTCATTCATATTCTTTATCATCCATTAATATTCTTATTCATTCTCAACTCATTCTTTATTCCATGTTGTTTTACACCAAGCATAGAATTCAACAGATGGTCGCAACCACCTCAAATTTTTCTTAGCATCGCATGAGGCCATGCTAATTTTTCAGAGAGGGGGAGGAATTGCTACGCATGATGGATGTTTTTTTTGCTTTCTTTCTCATTCAAGGCATACAATTTCAATGTAGAAATTGATTTCCATAATATTTTTAAAACTATGAACTCAATTCTTGTGATTTATGGATAACACAGATGTACCATTAAAATACACAAACCCAGATCATTTCAAGTTAAATTGGTTCATAAAATTTCAGAAATCATGCACTCTCAACTACAACCATTTTGTTTATATCTCATGATCTGTGCGTCAAAATGATCTGATTTTT
>APFE030621838.1:0-53177 GCA_000404065.3 Pinus taeda
TTTACTTTAGGAAGAATAACCAAGAAAAATACCTTTATCTGCTCAGGGTTCAAACTTACCAAGTTTTTCATCAGTCCTTTTGATATAACATTTGCTTCCAAAAACTTTAAAGTATTTCATAGTAGGAGTCTTACCATACCAAATTTCATGTGGAGTTTGAGGGCTGTTTACCTGAAAATTTTCTTGGTTGAGAATAGTTATGGCAATGAATGTAGCTTCACCCTAGAAGGTTGTAGGAGCTCCAGATTCATGTAGCATAGCTCGATCCATTTGTTTAACTATTCTGTTCATTCTTTCAACCACACCATTTTTCTAATGAGTCCTTGCGGTGGAGAATTGCCTTTTTATTCCATGTTGTTCACAAAATTCAAAGAATTCATCCGAGGTAAATTCCCCTCCTAGATCAGATCTAAGGCATTTGATTTTTCGATCTGATTCATTTTCAACCAAAGCTTTGAAGGCTTGGAACTTTTCAAAAGCTTCATTTTTATGCTTTAGAAGACCTATCCAACACATTCTAGAAAAATCATCAATGAACAAAATAAAGTATTTTTCTCCATGAGGTGACTTTTTCCTTCATGGTCCACATAAATCAGTATGGACAAGTTCAAGAGGCTTACTAGCTGACCCTTCCTTTTCCATGAAGTGAACTTTATTTTGATTGTTGATTTGACATGGTTTGCATATTGTATTTTTTGGGATGTTGATATCTAGAAGATCACAAACAACCTTTAATCTACATGATTTTCTTATTTGAGAAAAGCTTAGATGTCCCAATCTTCTATGCCACAGCCAGTTTTCATCATTTTTGATTAGATAACACTGTTGTTGTCCTCCCTTGTGTATGTATAAGTTGTTTGGAGTTCTTGTACCTTTGATCACAGACTCTCCTATATCAAGCTCATGAACAACACATCTGTTTGATCAAAACACCACTTCATTTCCTTGATCAAACATTTGACTGACACTCAACAAGTTATGCTTTAAACCGTATACATACATAACATTTCCAGCTTTCACATTTTCTTTCAAGAAAACAGAGCCTTTACCTTTTATGATAGCAGGAGTGTCATTTCCAAATGAGACATTCTTTTCCTTTTCTAAGGCATTATATGAGTGAAGTTTTTCTTTGTCACCTGTCAAGTGCTTTGAGCATCCACAGTCGATGTACCACTGATTTTCTTGTGCTTTTGCATACAAGGCTATACCACATCTTTCTGTTTGAGATTATTACTTCTCCATATCTTGGGATTTAATGGAGTTTTCTCTTTTTGAGATGTTTGCTGAAATTTTCTCCTGCATTCAGATTCTTCATGACCAAAGTTGTTACAAATTAAGCATTCTATTTCATTTTCAAGAAGATAAAAGTTACTATAGGAAATTTTCTTGATCCCTATTACATTCCTTTGATTTCATGCTTCTCTAGTCATGATGGTTTTGTAAGCAACACATTGAGTAGCTTTGTGTCCAAAATTATGACATGAAAAACGTTTCCCATTAAAGAAGTTCTTGTGACTATCGAATCTATTAACCCGGTGATTGTAGCTTCTATTGATATTCATCTTTGGATCAAATTGAATATGATTTACCTGAGGTTGGTTGTGGCTTCTATTCATCCTTGGAGTAAAATGAGTCTGATTTACCTGGTGATTTTCTTTATGCCTTTGTTGACGATTGTCATACTATTCACTAGTCTTTGCTGCATCAAGATAGCTTTTGGTGGAGGTTGATGGCTTCTATGATTGAGATGCTTCTTCAGTATATCCAAGACCTGTCTTTATCAGAGGAGAACGCCGAATGTTGATAATTTCATTTAAAGTTTCTGATCCTTTAGCAAATCTAAGATTAAGAGATTTCGTTTTCTCAAGATCCTTTCTTAGACCCATAATTTCACATTCTAGTTTTTCATTGTGATTTTTATTTTTTTATTTTTATTTTTATTTATTTTTTTTTTTACTTATTTATTTTTTTCAGCAAGTTGTATGTCAAGGTATCTATAATCATATTCTTTTCTTTTAAAAATATTTTGAGTTTATATATTTCTTCATGAAGGTCTTCCTCTTCTAAAGCATCCCAAAAATTATCATCATCATAAGCCACGAGAAGTCTGTAATCTTGTCTAGTTTCATCTTCGTCATTATTAGATAATCCATCACTATCTTCATGAGTATAGTAACTCCTTTTATTCACAACTTTTTTTCAATTCCCTTTTGTATATTCCTTTCCTTTTTCAAATTTATCTTTATGAGTACCTCTGGCAGCATAATGACCGACTCTACCACAAGAAAAGCATTTGAAGGGTAACTTACCTCTAAATCTTCCAGAACCTTGTTGAATCTTTTTGACAAAGTTTACCTCATCTTCTTCTTCTGAAATATGTCCTAATTCATTGTGTTCTTCCTTTCATTTTGCTGAAGCTTTGAATGTGGCTTCTCTCATATCTGATGGTCCTCCTTTTCTCATCTCAAAGGCAGTTAAGATTCTGTGAAGTTGCGTCATAGTGATATTCTTCGGATCCTATTTCTCTTCTATGGTAGACACTTTGGATTCAAATTTAGCAGACAAGGATCTCAAAAATTTCTCAACTAAGGTAGCTTCCTTAATTTCTTCACCTAGATTCTCATACAATTGGAAACCTTATCTATACATAGGAAGTAACTAGCTATGCTTTCATCACTATCCATCTTAAGAGTTTCATACTGAATTCTGAGAGTTTGAAGCTTAGCATGTTTTACTTGAGAGTCTCCTTCGTAGCTCATAATGATTTTGTCCCATATTTCTTTCGCCGATTTGAGCTGCATGACTTTAACAAACTCTGATTGTGACAGACTTCCCAATAAAGTATTGACAGCTTTGGCATTGGTTTCATATTGCTTTTTACCTCCTATACCTGTAGGAATTGCTATTGGAAATGTATATCCACCTTCCACAATTTCCTAGAAATCTATTCCAAGCGATTGTAGATAGGTTTTGGTTCTTATTTTCCAATAAACAAAGTTTCCCCCATAGAAGATTGGCGGTCTGATGGATCCCATGCTTTCTTGACTATTCATGTTAAGGGATCTCCCTTCAAGTGATCAAGCTTCTTCTGAAGGACTTGATCTGATACCAATTATTGGAAATAATATTGAGAGGGGGGTGAATTAGTATTATCAGATCAAAATTTTTATTTCCCAAACAAATTTATATATGTTACTTCAGTGAAGTGAACTAGCATGTACACGCGACTGTGCTTAAAGAAACCAACGTATATGCAAAGAAATTGTGATTTAGATAGTTTATCACATGTTGAGCTTAAACCAGTATATCAGAGATTTATTAGACAGTGGAGTAAAAGAAGAATAAAGCATCACACATAAGCAACACACATGAACACCAGGATTTAAGGTGGAAACCCAATGTGGGTAAAAACCACCCGCTGCTGTCGTATTTGTCTTATTTTAATAATAAGAAAATTTGTTTACAATCTTGTACTGGTGCATAATCATACTAGTACATAGGCTTCTACCTGCAGAAGGTTACAACCTTCTCTCGTTTTCCAGCTTCTACTTGAAGGGAGCTACAACCCCCTAGCTCTTGTACTAGCCAATATGTTTACTAGTACATAGGTGCCAGCCTACAGAAACCTCCACTCTTCCACCAAGGACCATGTTTCATGAATTTTCAGACTGGATACTCTTGGATCACAACACCAGAAGCTGAAAGGCCACGTTTCATCAAATTTTCACACTGGACCCATCAAAGCCTTTTAAACTTACACTGCATCAACCAATATTCACTTAATCTAGGCAACCAAATCATTGACACCAGAACACTGTGTTGAACCCAGAACCCTACATCATTATCTAGAACCAATTGTAACCTCAAAAATCATGCATTAGAGTGTATACACTACTTGGTTGAACCCAACTTGCATGTATACGCTACTTCCTTTAACCCAACCTGTGTATATCTCTAAAGATACTGAATCATAAACTTCTGAACCACAAACTATACCAATCAGTGACATTCTAAAGATCTACCGTCATATTACAGAGTTCACAATAGATAGCAGCAACGATCACCCTTCCTTCTCAATTAATCAATCAATCAAACTCAATTTCCTTATACAACAGTTCTACGTTCAGATCTAAGAGGACTTCATTGACAGACACCAGTAAAACAATAGAATTTGATCAGATAGATTAGTCAAATCTAAACATAAGCTTTTCTTTTTTTATATGCTACTTGAAAGAGTCGAACCTACATGTACACCTGCTTTGGCTGAGAAGAACCTGCATACAGATCTGCAAATTCTTGAATCAGAACTTTGCTGCAATTTCAGAATTTAGATAAACACAGATCATGATAAATAACAAGTAGAATAGGTGCAAAACATCAGATCTGGTCTCAACCAATATCAGATCATTCAAGATAAGTCATTTCAAGTCTCATGATTCTTGATCCAATGTTGAACTCAAGGTGCACATGAAAATTTCAGATCCAATCCCCCCAAACATAACCCTATAACATAATATATATATACTTTAGATAGAAGTGTTTCTTAGAATCTCATTTCTTGCACACTTTGTTCTAATGATCTTCTCCTCCTTATATACTCTTAGGCCTTTCTCAATACCTTGGACCAAAACCACTTCGGACCAATGCTTTGGACCCAATACCTAGGGTCAATACCTTGGACGAAATGCCTCAAACCAATTACCTTGGACCAAAATACCTTAGATCAAATACCTTGGACCAAAAACTTGGTTTTCCAACCTGTATGGGCTTTTCCTCCTGTGAAAGTGCGTGTATACGTTATACACTACTTTTTTTCTATTAAATAGTGTGTATATGCGCATTTGACAAGTGAACAAAAGTATACATCTCTTTATTCATTCTTTGGAGTCTGATATGTAATCCTTTATTGTTGACCTACTCCACTGTGAAATTTTATCTGAGTGAGTTTCCATCGAGGACAACACCTCTATCATAATGCCAACAAAATGTACTCACCACCACTGTCAAACCTAAATATCTTGATTTTCTTCCCTGTTTGATTTTTTACCAAAGCTTTGAACTCCTTGATGATTTCAAAGACTTCATCCTTTTGCTTCAAATAATATATCCATGTCTTTGTTCAGAAGTCATGAATGAAGGTGATGTAATAGATATGGCCACCATTAGAATGTACAGGCATCAAACCACATATGTTGGAATGAATGAGATGGAGGATGTCATTTTTCTTGTCCTCGCTAGAGGGGAATGGTCCCCTTGTCTTCTTTACACTGGCATAACTTGGAAATACTCCACATGTTGGGCTTGACATTGGGAATACCAGAGATCAATTTATTCAATTTTGAAAGAGCATCATAATGTAAATGGGCCAATATTTGGTGCCATAACTCACTTAGATGATTAGTATCATGGAATACTTCTAGAAGAGGTCTTCTAGTAACTCTGTAGAGTCCTTCAAATCTCGACCCCAATGTAAATGCATCTCTCATAGGTGATCCAATAGGCCAAGTAATAACATTTCTATTGATGAAGGAAACCCTCCATTTGTCTTCCAAACTAGATATTGATACCAAATTCTTCTTCAATCCTATCACATACATCACATCATGGAGAAAAATAAATTCCCTGAAATCTAAATGAAATTTCTTGGAACCAAATCCTTTTACGAGATGAGTGGAGTTGTCTCCAAGAATAATTTTCAAATCTGAATCCCTTAATACCAAATTAGAGATAACTTCTTTATACCCAGAGAAATTATGAGTGGCCCCACTATCAACCAATCAACTATCCCATGAATTCGGAGGAGAGGAACTAGTAATGGAAAAAATAAGAATATATTCAAATTGATTGCCAACATTACTTTCATACCTGGAGTGTAGAAATTCCCACTGTAGATAAACAAATTATGCAATAAACTAAAGAAAAATACAAAATCTACTTCTACAACAAACTTTGTGGAAGCTTAATCGAATTGAGCAAGATCAAGAGAACACATATAACTGAGGATGAGAAATCAATCACACATAACACAGAATAAATAACTCAAGGAAAGCCTCAACCTAAAACCCCAATCTCTGTATTATCATGTAAGTGGAAATATTGTTCAAGTTACAAAAAGAATCAGCTCTCAAGTTATCTTTCTCTCTCTGCAACCAAACAATACAACTCACAGACTGGATAGACACTGTATATGTCCTCCACAAACCCTCCAAGCCTCCTATTTCCTTATGCAGTTTTCCTTAGAGCCTATTGAAGCCACATGTGTGAATTGGCCTCATCACACTGACAAAACCTAAAGAAGTAACTGCGAAATCCTCAAGGAAAGAATTCCTTTTGCATGCAAGGGATATTCACAATGGAATATTCTAGCAACTAATAGTACATTGTCTCCCTTCTGATTCAAATGGTTCTCTTCTGAACTGACTTGCATGAGTTCATTATGAGGATAGATTCATTATCTGAAGTGCAGTAGTTACATCGTTGCATGCATTAACTAACTGAACCGCAATTAATTAACACCTATTCAATAATCTAACTAGACTTGACTTAGTTAACTAAGCCAACTAATTACAACTCATCCTTATCTCTTTAACTGATGGATAAATTCCTTAATTAATGGAGAAACTGTTGCATGTCCCCACATAGACTTCATGTTTGATTTTGTACAACTAATTAACTCATGGTGAATTAATTAATTATTTTACAAACAACTGCTAAGATCAAATTCGAATTTTACTTCACTATTTTAGTTTAGGGACTGACTAAAATAGGAAGGTATCCCTAAATGCTATTTATAGTAGTACTAAATTTAGCACTTCTATATTTAACATTTCTTGTTGCTATTTCCAACACTCCCTCTCAACAAGAAAGGGATTATCAGTAACCCCAATCCTGTCTATGTGGAACTCAAACTTGCATTTTGACAATGCCTTAGTCAAAATATTTGCATCCTATTCCTCGGTCGAAACATACAACAACAACATGATCCTCTTGACCACAGAGTCTCGAAGATGGTGATACCAGATATCAATGTGCTTGGACCTGTCATGAAAAATTGAATTCTCAGAGAGTTTGATACAACTCTAGTTATCACAGTAGATCACTATAGGATCCATCCTCTGACCAAACATTCCCACTAGAATATTCCACATCTAAATGGCCTCACATGTAGCTTGACTAGCAGCCATGTATTCAGCCTCTATTGAGCTAAGTGCAACTGATCTTTGTTTCCTACTGTACCAGGAAACTGCAGCTGAACCAAGGTTGAAGATTCCTCCAAAAGTGCTCTTCCAGTCTTATGGACTCCCTATCCAATCCGCATATGTGAAGCCCTGAAGCTTCACTCCCTCTATCCGTTTGTACCACAATCCGAACTGAGATGTGCCTATGAGGTATCTTAACACATGCTTCATTGCCTTCCAAAACAGCTTGGTAGGCTGAACCATAGCTTGACTCAGCTGGTTCACTGCAAAGCATAAATCAGGTCATGTGTTCACTAGATACATACGTGAACCCACCAGCTGCCGATAAATAGTAGCAGCTACTACCTCACCTGAAGTAGCATCCTCCTTCCTCTAGTTCCCAGCTAGAGGAGTCTGCATGGGCTTGCACTTCTCCATGTGAAAGTGCCTGAGTATCTCATTGGCATACTTGACTTGAGACACAAATACTTCACCATCTTTCTACCACACCTCCATGCCTAGAAAGTAGTGCATAAGACCCATGTCTTTCATTTCTAACTCTTTTGCAAGGTCCTCCTTGCAAGACTGTATCAGATGATCATCACCTATCAAAATCAGATCATCGACATAAAGAACAATAATCAATGGTTTACCTTCTACCATGATGTGGTAAAGGTTCGCATTTGCTTTACTCTTCATGAAGCAGAACTCAGTGAAATAGCTATCGATCCTGGTGTACCAAGCATGGGGTGCTTGCCTCAGCCCATACAAAGCCCTCTTGGGTCTACACACATGTAACTCATGACCTAAGGTCTTGAAACACTCTGGTTGCTCAATGTACACCTCCTCCTCAATCTTCCCATTAAGGAATGTTGTCTTCACGTCCATCTGGTGGATCTTCCACCCCTTCTGAGCTGATAGTGCCAATATCAATCTAATCGATGAGTACCTTGCTACGAGAGAAAAAGTCTCACCATAGTCGATCCCCTCGACCTATGAGAAACCTTGGGCAACAAACCTTGCCTTATGTTTCTCAACACTGCCATCAACTGCCTGCTTTACCTTGTAAAGCCATCTGGAACTCACCACTAACTTGCCCTGAGGTCTTGGGGCAACATCCCACACACTATTCCAAAGGATATAGTCGTACTCCTCTACCATTGCATCAACCATTGCATCAACCCAGACTGGTTGCTACACTGCCTCCTCGAATGAAGAAGGCCATGTACCCAGTGTATCGCTCGGGCGACCTCCTCTATCTGCACTAAGAAGATGGTTGTCCCACACTCTCCCACACATCCAACATCAACTTGTCAACTTCCCTTGAGTGTTTCTGCCCATCTCTGGAAGTATCAACATGAGTGGATGTCGCCACTGTGGGATCCTCTGCATGCGGCTGCTCTGCATCAATCTGAGGCTCCTCCTCCTTAGGAACTGAAATTTACTCCTCTGCATGCAACTTGAGCTCCCTCTCAAGTGATAAGCACATTGTTTTCTACTCACCAAACTTCAGATCCCTGCATACCACTATCCTCTGAGTGGTAGGTAGGTACACCCGATAGTTGTCGTGTGTATCCATGTACCCCACAACTATTCCCAACTTAGATGTTGGGTCTAGCTTCTTCCTGGCATCTTTGGTCACATGACAGTAAACTGATGATCCAAAGATTTAGAAGTGACTTACATCAGGTCGCTTCTCGGAAAAGGCCTCCATAGTCATCCCCAATATATGGTGCGAGCTTTTGTTCTACAAGTATACTACTATACTACATGCCTCATCCCATAAATGCAATGGTAGGCTTTGGTCATGCAACATCGCTCGAGCTACTCCCACAATCGATCTGTTCTTCCTTTTGGCCACCCCATTCTATTGTGGGTTATGGGGTGCTATCAATTCCTGTTTAATTCTTTCTACAGTGCAGAAGTCTTTAAACTGTTGGGAGACATACTCCCCACAATTGTCACTGCGCAAGGCTTTTATTTTTTTCCAGATTCTTTCTCCGCCAAGGCTTTAAACTCACAAAACCTCAAGAAGATCTGATCCTTGTTTTTCATAAAGTAGATCCAACATCTACGAGAAAAATCATCAATGAAAATAATATAGTACCTTTTTTGAGCAGTGGAGGCTGTAGAGAAAGGTCCATAAACATCTGAGTGAACTTGCTCCAGAATTTCTCCAGCTCTACTGTCTCGATCCAGATAGGAAGATTTCACATACTTACCCAATGTATAACCTTTGAATGTATTCGTCTGCTTAAGTTTTCCCTTGGGTAATCCGGTAGAAATTTGCTGCATGATCTTTAGGGCTCCATGGTGCAAGTAGCCCAGTCTTCTATGCCATAGCTCGCCAACATCTTGGCTCTGTACCATCTCAGCTTTGGAACTCAATGCAACACAGTCGTCTACCTCCAACTTGTAGAGATTCTTTACTCGAATCCCAATTCGCTTTATCTGTCCAGTACCGATATGCCTCAATAATACCTTTCCTTTACTAAATACTACATGATATCCCTTATCTTCTAGCATAGCAACAGACACAAGATTATTCTTCAGACTTGGTACATAATTTACATCAGTTAGGGTGAGGGGAGCTCCATGCTCCCTTTGAAATACAACCATACCTTCACCTGAAACACGGTACTTTCCATCATCGCCCATCTCGATCCACATCTGGAGATCCTTCTCCTCCAAGGTACTGAAAAGATTCTTGTCACTTGACATGTGGAATGAAGCTCCACTATCCAGGTACCAGACACATTCCACCATGGATGAAACCATGCATGTGATAAGCGAGTAATCCAGCTCAAACTATGAAGCCAGTGCCTCACCATCAAATCCCTTCAAGGAACCCTTCTTGGATTTCTTTTGTGGAAAATTCATAGCATAATGGCCCACTTCATGACAATGAAAGCATCACACTTTCGATTTGTCAAACTTCTTCCCACCATGGGAAGAAACGGATTTGGTATGGGACGCCTTCCCTTTCCCTTTCCTTGCCTTACTCGCTAAGGATAGATTTTCCTCATCATCTTGCTTCGATGAGGATCCATCTTTGGTGCTTCTTCTTATTTCTTCCTACATCAGATCCGACCAAAGTCATTCCCAATCTGGTAGTTTTTCTCTTCCATTAACCAAGTCTTGGTAGCTATGCCAGCTCTTAGGAAGACTGAGGAGTGCAAGACTCACCATGTCATCATCAACAGTCATGATCCATACACTTCCAAGCTCATCCCTGGAGGTGGTGAGCTTGTTCAGATATGTAGAGATCGTGTCGCCTTTTTCACACTTGATTTTCCAAAGCTTGTCTTTCAGTGCCAACTTCCTCTGATCGCTGCTATTCTGATATAGATCTTTTAATGTTTTCCACATCGAAAATGGTGTCTCCTTCCCATGGAGACTTGAGACTGTGTGGTCTTGAACTCCCTCCAGAAGGAATCTCCTTGATCTAGCCACACATTTCTTCCCTTCCGCCAATTGAGTAGCATCGGTTGGCTTGGGGACTTCTTGATCAATGAATTCCATTATACCGTTATCCTCTAATACTACTTCCATGCCATCCTTCCAGGCTATATAATTTGAGCTAACATCAAGGGCATTCTCGAGTCTTAAACCACTGAACGCCATTGGTGAAATTGAGATGTGATAAGAACTCAATTTCTATATTAAGGAACCTCAAACTTCGAACTTCTCCCGTCTTGTATATGTTCTTCGCCTTGATCACCTTTTATCTAATACCATGTAGAAATTCCCACTGTAGATCAACAGATTATGTAATAGACTAAAGAAAAATACAATATCTACTTCTACAACAAACTTTGAGGAAGCTTAATCAAATTGAGAAAGATCAAGAGAACACATATAACTAAGAATGAGAAATCAATCACATATAACACAAAAGAAATAACCTGGGGAAAGTCTTAGCCTAAAACCCCAATCTTTGTATTATCATACAAGTGGAAATCTTGTTCAAGTTACAAAAAGAATCTACTCTCAAGCTATCCTGCTCCCTCTGCAATCAAACAATACAACTCATATACTGA
This sequence comes from Pinus taeda, assembly GCA_000404065.3. Classification (NCBI taxonomy): domain Eukaryota; kingdom Viridiplantae; phylum Streptophyta; class Pinopsida; order Pinales; family Pinaceae; genus Pinus; species Pinus taeda. The sequence goes on from APFE030621838.1 coordinate 11,219, forward strand.
ATAGACACTATATATGTCCTCCACAAGCCCTCCAAGCCTCCTATTTCCTTGTGCAGTTTTTCTTGGGGTCCAGTGAAGCCACATGTGTGAATTGGCCTCATCACACTCACAAAACCTGAAGAAGTAACTATGCAATCCTCAAGGAAAGAATTCCTTCTACATGCAAGGGATATTCACAATGGAATATTCTAGAAACTGATAGTACATTGTCCCTCCATCTGATCTCAACTGGGTCTCTATCTGAACTGACATGCATGATTTATTTATGAGAGAATATTTAGTTATCTGAAGTGCAACAGCTACATGCATGCATGCATTAACTAACTGAACTCACAATTAATTCAACAAACTATTTCAATTAATCTAACTAGACTTGACTTAGTTAACTAAGCCAACTAATCAAAACTCAATATTATAACTCATCCTTATCTCTTTAACTGATGGATAAATTCGTTAATTAGTGGAGAAACTATTTCATGTCCCCAGATAGACTTCATGTTTTATTTTCAACAACTAATTAACTCATGGTGGATTAATTAATTATTTTACAAACAACTACTAAGATCAAATTCAAATTTTACTTCACTCTTTTAGTTTAGGGACTGACTAAAATAGGAAGGTATCCTGAAATGCTATTTATAGCAGTACTAAATTTAGCACTTCTATATTTAACATTTCTTGTTGCTATTTTCAACATGGAGTACCTTCATTTATTTTGAGGATGACATTATTCTTCATGGTCACCTAGAGCATCTCCTATTCTTTTTTCATCTCTTCCATTATGATCATTCCTTCATTCATCTCTTCTTCTTCAATCGTCAAACTCTTTGTTGTTACTTCTAGTGTTGTAGCGTGGACCATTTTTCTTCTCGAGGCAATATCAAGCATAATTTCCTTTCTTGTGATAATTTCAGCATTCAATGTGAGATGATGCTCTATCATTCCTTCTCTTTGCATTTTGAGAAGGATTATTTATTGAAATTAATGGAATTCCTTTGTTTTCTTCTTCTTTTTTTGAGTGACAAATTCAGTGGGTTCTCTCTCTTCATGCTTTTGAATCCTTCTCCTTGATATAATCCTTGATTCTTCTTGAGTGAGATTTACAACAATCTCATCAAATGAAAAATAGGTATTGCTATTACTTATGTTAGTAATGAAGGTTTCCCAAATGGGAGAGATACCTTTAAGAGTTATAATCACCAATTCCCTATCATCAGGCACAACTTCCCAAACTCTTTGCAGTTGATCTCTAAGAAAAGATATCCTCATAATGCAGGATTGAACATACTCTCCTTTTTTCATATTCCTGTATTTGAGTTGATCCTTCAAGGATATGATTTCATTCAAATTGTTGACTTAATACATACCCACTATCTTATCATACATGTCCTTAGACTTCCTCAAATTTCCAACATATGCAAGTAAACTATCTTGTAAACCATCAGCTATAATTTTCTTTGCTTTCAAAACACCTTTCTTATGATTTCTCTTGGAAGTAGCAAAATGATTCTTCTAAGGCTCATTTACTTTACCTTGAATGTATTCCAAAACATCATTGTTATTAGTTATGGTCTCTAACATGATCTTCCATGCAACAAAGTTAGACGAGTCACCCAATTTCTCATGATCCTTAAAGAATGAGGAAGACATATTGACTTGATTAGATATGATCCTTTAAATATCCAATGATTATTGCTTCGATGCTTTTCTCCTTTTGTGCTTGTCCTTCACCTTAGCTCTTATACCATGTTGAATTTTAGACTACTCTATGATGTTTCAATTACTTGGAGCCCAATTCAATTCTTCAATTAGAAATATTTTCAATAACAATTAATATTTCCAATAATCAACAATAATTAAAGATATAACATTAAATGCAATGACAAAGGACACAATCAACACATCAACAAGAGACACCATATTTGGTCAAAGACGAGGGAAAACCCCCACAAGGGGGAAAACCCTTTGAAAATTCTTCTTCTATTATATTGCCATAAAATTTAAACAAAGAGTATAATGATCCCAATACAAATCATCCAGAAAAATTAGCACAACAAAATTCATAAATATGTTCCCAACATCAATATGGATCATAAACAACTTTTCCTGTCTACAGTAAACTCCGTCAAAAGTCAAAATTCATCCCTAGATCCTAACTTCATAGAGGAAGAAGGATGCATGTGATTGAGACCTTCCAAACGTACTCTTTAGCCTTACAAACTATGGATAATGCCAAAAATTTCCCGTGTGTAGCCTACGGCTAGAAACCAAAACCCTAAAATGCATGCGAGCTTTGAACCTTGTAATCTTGGACCTGCATGAACCACTTTCCTCGATCCAACCTCAAACATGTGCAAACCAATCAATGAGGAAGAGAAGAAGAACATGCTTGGTGATGTCCAAATGAGCTTGAGCTCACTTGTATTTATATGCTTCCAAGGGCTATCAATTACTTTTTATGACCCACTTGATCAAATGCACATTTGTGGTATTTTTTTCAAAAGTGCTCTTTCCATTGTCCAAATTGAGCGCTTCAATTATCAAAATTGGTCCTCTAGAAAAGAGTAATCTATTACCATGGTTGGAATTTGTCACTAAGTTGCCAAATTAACAATTTTGATAACATATATCTCCCTAGCTTGGAATTTCTTATACCATAGGCTAGTCCTGTAAGTCATGGACACACTAAAAAAATAGACATGATACATTATTAATATATATTATAGGTGTACAATTTTGTTTATATTTCATAATAGTGTAAATATGATAAATAAATTATAACAAATTTCATACAATAAATACCAAAAGTATTAATAGTATAGAATAATTCCATATTGAGAATTTCAGAGATATTGAACATATCTTGAGACAATCCCAAGAATATTTTAATTAATATGAAGTATACATATGGTTAATATTGTCAAATGGAAATATGACACAATCATCCTTGAATTTTATATGTCCAACTCAATGATTAATGTTGATTAATTTTTTTGAAATACTAAAGCTACTAAATTTCCAATTTAACAACTGTGAATTTTCTTGTAAGGCCCATTTTTGGAGAAAATTTTCTTTAATGTTTAGACTTAAGAAGTGGTTATCACCATGCAAATATTAATGGATATGATATTTTCAAAAATTATTTTCAAACAATATGAGGTTTAACTAAATCACTAGTTATGCCCTTTGGGATTTGTAATGCTCCTACTCCTTTCATATGGCTTAGGAATGATGTATTTAGGCCATTCATGGATGATTTCGTAATATTATACTTAGATGATATATTGATTTCAGTAAAAGTTGGAAAGAACATTTAAAACATGTTAGGAAATCAAATGCTTTTAAAAAGGAGAAATCAGGTCCCAATATCTCAAAATGTGAGTTTAGGAAAACATATTAAGTTTTTGGGCTATGTAGTAGGGGATGGTGAATTGAAAATTGATCACTCTAAATTTGAAGCCTTTAGGAAGTGGCTAAGTCTAATTATGTAAGATAAGTTAGGAGCTTCCTAGGGAAAATTAGAGATTGGATGAATTTCAGTGCTAACTTTTATTTTATTTCATCTCCTTTATGTTCTTTGAAAAGTGCTAAGTAAGTATTTCAGTAGGGAGGTAAACAAAAAAAATTATTTCATAACTTGAAAGAAAATAAAAATACATCTCCAGCTCTATATTGCTACATTTATAATGATCATTTGAGATTGAAATTGATACAAGTGATGATACCATGCGAATAATGTTAATACAAAGGAGGAAGCTAGTTTGTTTCCATTCTAATACCTTCAATGCTGTAGTATGAAATTATCCTACTTATGGGAAAGAATTGTATGATTTTGTTTAGCGTGAGGAAGCGGAAACATTATTTGATAGGAAAAAAGACAATCATCCATACAGATCATTAGGATTTCCATTATTTCTAATCATATGCGAAGCTACAATAGTGACATCATTTTAGGTGGATCGGATTTTTGCAACAATTGCATTAGATACCAAGTATAAAAAATCTACACAAAATAAATTTGTTTGTTATATAGAACCTTTGTTAATGCATTCATTATTAGACAACATTGTTCATATAATGGAAGTTATCTTGAACAATATTATAGGGATAAATATTTTAAGGATTTTCATGAAACGCTAATCCATGCTAGAAAAGTGGAAGAATTAGATCATCATGTACATGAATTTTTTTTCTATAATATTTGGTAAATTGTGCAGTCCACAAGATGGAAGAGTGCATGTAATTAGAGAAGCACATTCTTCGTTTTGTCCATTTTGGTATGGGAAAAATGATAGCTTAGTTGTATAACGCAATTATTATTGGCTTGGAATATGAAACCATGTCCAAACATGTAAAAGGATCTATAAAGTGTCCCACTAGCAAAACAACTAATGAAAATTTGGGTTTGTATATGACAATTCTTGTACCGTCTTGCCCATGGGAAAGCATGTTTATGGATTTTGTAGAGGGATTTCCTGTATCTAGGAAATGAAATGATTATATATATGTTGTTTTGTATAGATTTAGCAAAATGTGTGTTTTAGTGCCTTGTTAGAAACATGTGATTGGAGAAGGGACTACATGTTTGTTCTTCCATCATGTTTGGGTTCATTTTAGTTTTCCCACATCCATTGTATCTAATCAAGACTCCCACTTTCTTGGGGAGTTTTGGTCAACTTTGTGGGAGTTAATGGACACTAAGCTTCATAATAACATTTCTTTTTATCCATAGTACAATGGAAAAATGAAAATGGTCAATAGGATAGTGATATACTTACTCCAAGGATATTGTAACAAGTATCATATTATTTATTATGTATAATAATACATAATATGGTATGAACAATTGTATTATGTACAACATGCCTATAACTATTCTATACATTCTTCTACATAAATATGTTCTTTGGAGACATGTTTTTGTTATTTTCGTAAGTCTCCTTTGGACTTTACTTCTAGTAAATATTTGGTGGTGGATGGTTATACTAATGCAAAAGAAGACAAAAAGTTCATCCAAAAATCCAATTGGTTCATCAATTCATATAGGAACAATTAGAAAAGATCCAAGCTAAGTATAATGCTAAGCATGTCAAGCATTTGGTTGATCAATACTTCCAAGTTAATGATCAAGTTTGGCTAAAAATTAGAAAATAATGGCTTAAAGGTGAAGGTATTGGAGTTAGCTCCATATATGTAATTGTATTCCATGGTTGTGTTGAAGCCCCGAAAATCACTGCAGCAACATGGGGGAAAACCACCCGGTCAGGGACTTGAATCTTGTCCCTTTTCCATTTGGATTAGTGGCTCTGACTGGATATAATGGGATCAGTTTCCCAATCAAAATGTGATAGGATGGATAGGGTGTTTGATTGATAAAGCTAAGTGATAGAGGGGTTGGTTTTCAATTAACACACACACACACACATATGTAACCTATCTATATGTATTACCTAGTAATTTTACTTATATTTGTGTGATCTAAAATGATGATCCTGAGTACTTGATATTGAAGATTAACTAGATACTAATAGAAATGAAAACATTTGAAATAAGTATTTTGATTAAAGTTAATCAAAACAATTTATAAAACATATATCACATCAAATATCGTTTGACCAATTGCTCATCAATGTATTAAAAAATAATAGTCATAGTACGTTCAAAAGTGAATGGATACAACATTGTATGTCAAAAAGATACATGTGATAAACCATATAATAAAAATGGTTGTTAATTCAAGAACAAATAAATACACAAAGATAAAAGTACCTGATGCATATTAGTCTTCTCATAAAATAAGTAGCTATGGTCTAGTCTATCTTAATAAGATGGTTTGGAAAGTACAAAAGTGCAAGCTTCTGTAAGCCTTCTCCAACAAAAGTTCAGGACTTTGATCCAAGGATTCTAACAAGAGAAACTTTAAAGTACAAAAGTGCAAGAAAATAAAGAGTTTCTTTATAAAATTCCAGACCCTTTCTTAAAAGACATGAAAGGGTTTAAATAATAAAATATAAGTATAAAAATAGGCATTGCATGAAGTTTTTGTTGGAAACAAATTGAGGGGGTGGGGGGGGGGGGGGGGGTGGGGGGTGGGTTGAATCAATATTAGCAATTTAACAATATTTCATTTCCATAATTTTTTTTATATATGCTACTTCTATTAATTGAAACTTGTGTGTATACGCAATTGCGTTTAGAGCAACCAGCGTATACCTTGCAAACTTATAATTTAGTTAGTTGATCTTTAATCTGTGTATCAGAACCATATAACTATTAATCAGGTGTAGTAAACAGAACATGCACACACATGAACACAAGATATAAGGTGGAAACCCAATGTGGGTGAAAACCACCTGCTATAATCGTCTCTATATATCTTTAATAAGAAACTTCTTTTTTACAAATTTTGTACTAATGTAGCCTTATACCAGTATTCAGGCTTCTACTTGCAGAAGGCTACAACCTTCTCTCATTCTCCAGCTTCTCTTGGAAGGGAGTTAAAACCCCCTAGCTCTTGTACTAGCTGATGTGTTTACTAGTACGTAGGTGCTGACCTATAGAAGGCTACAACCTTATCTTTTCTTCGAGGGACCACGTTTCATAAATTTTCAGAATGGATCTATCAATAACATCAATCAAACATCAAATATATCCACATCAACCAATCTCCTTTGTACTAACCAAAACTAAATCAAACAATCACTTTTTTGAATGATATAACCAGAACATAATAATAGTAACTAGAACCCAAGCCAGAACTTGGAACACTACAACAACAAACATAAGTAGCTAAAACATATTTTATGAGGTGTACGCTACTTCAATGTGTCAAACTTGTTTGCATATGCACTTTTCTCAGGACAAACCTGCGTATAAAGTGTTTTAAAATGTTGAACCAGCATGTATATGCACCTTTGCTATAATGAACCTGCGTACAGAGCTGTAAATGATGTTTTAACCTTTATAACTATTCAGACATTAGTTATACCCAGATCATCAGATTTACAGATTATGATATGCACCAATTATTAAGCTAAAAGATCTAAACCACATAAAGATACTTCTCTTCAAGCCTTAAGATCTTGACCCATCAATAGAACTTATCCTTCTTCAAGCACTCAGGTTCCTCCTTGATTCAGATCAAGCTATGCACCGTAACCCAATGACCAATATTTTAGATCTTGCTTTTCATTAGATATTCAATGCTTGAGTGCCTTTGCCTAATGATCTCCTCCTCCTTTTATAGTCTTAGGCCTTACTCAATACCATGGTCCAAAACCACTTAGAATCAATACCTTGGACCAAATACTTGGGGTCAACACTTCACACAAGATACCTTGGACCAATACCATGGGTCAAAATACCATGGTCCAAATACCACAGACCAAAACCAAATTCTCCAACATGTACACGCCTTTCCTTGCATGAAAGGCGTGTATATGCATACACATATTTTGGTCAACGAACCCGTGTGTATACATGGATTAGTCAAGGGGAAGCTACGTATATCTCTTTTTCCTTCATTCTAAGAGCTTGAACTGTGATCTGTCATCTGAGTGAGTTGCCATGAAGGACAACACCTGTGTCATAGCGCCAAACCGTGTCATAATGCCAACGGTTCTGAGGAGTTTTAAACAAATCTCCTTAAAATAAGTGACAGAATTACATAAAAGACAAAATTACTAAAATGACTAGTTCCAACATGAAACAATATATGCTCTTTCATTTGTTTTCTGAGATGATATATATCCATCATTGGCTTGAGTTCAGGAGGTTGTTTCATCCTTGTGCGCATCTATCTGATGTACACTGCATCTGAAAGGGAAGGAAACATGTGCATGGCTAAGTCAGCTAGGAAGTGTAGTACTAGCCATTGACTATGTGGCTCTACCAGATACCTCCAATACACTTCCCAATCTAGTTTTGTAAGCTGCTTTATTGCTTCTTTTTTTGTTGTGGAAGTTTCTTGCCATTTTGTTTCTAATGCTCTGATATTGGGAAGACCCCTAGGTGGGCATTCTTGCATTAGATTGGCCTTATGTAAATTATCATTGATGGTCTCAATAATGTTGGTTGCAACATTAGTTGCTCTTGCGATTGCCTTTTCTGGCTGTTTTAGCTGAATATCCCAATCAATGAAGAGCATATCTCTGTGAGCTTCCTCTATCCTGGGGAGATTTTCTACCCTTCCTTCTAGGATGCCTTGCCATGAAATGTATCCTGAAATTTTCTCACCAATCTCATTGAAAGTGATCCTCATATTAGATACTTGATTCATCAATGAATCACTTTCCTTGCACATCAGATTGATGACCGACAACCTTTGAAAAATGTTACCTGTTTCTTAGAAAACAAAGAATTTAGTTCAAGTGCTTCTTTAAAAAAATCCTCAATTTTACAATTATCTTTCAGTTGTTCCATAGAGAATTGCTGATGTTGTATCTAAGCATCTTTGGCACTTATCTTTGCTTGATACTGGAGATTTAATTGATCAAAGCTCTATTGTATTTGTGCCATTTGTGCTTCCATTTGATGATTTACATTTTTCTTTTTTTCGACCAATTTTTATTCCAATTGATGTATTCTCTCACCTTTCTCCCTTATTAGTTGTTTAACCTATGCTGCCTTATCAATAGTGAAAAATGCATAAGCACCTGCAAAATGTGATAGTTTGGTCAAATTGTCTGAAGGATCCATAGGATTATCCTTCCAAATGATGTCCATTGGCTGATTGTCAGGACTTAACACCAAGGGATGTTCTATTTTCCTTTTTTTCCTCTGTCGTTTTACCACAACACAATGCTTTGGAATGTAAAAGACATTAAGAGGAGGAATTTACTCTACTCTAAGAATAATTTTTGTTGAGGGGAAGTCCAGATGGTTTTAATCTCTTCAGTGGCAACAAATTTTTTAGTATCTCTGTCAATAAGCAAGCTTTGTTTAGTATTCTAGGGTGTGTTGAATATTTTCTTTGTTTTAACATTTTCCTCCTCTTGTTGTCCTCTAATTTTTCAATCAAACTATTGCCATTCCTCATCCACTCCTTTCTCTATTGAGGGATTTTTAGATTCCTTCTCAATGTCCTTTTCAGGAATTTTTCTGGGTCTGTGAAATTTTCTCTGAGTCATGCTATGAGTCATGTTCTGATTCATGATGTGAGGCTTTAAACTCTGGGCCGGTCTCTGCTCTGAAGTTTGTTCAGAACCTTGTTTTGATTTCTCTTCTGAATTGTGTTGAGAATCATGTTCTGAGACCGTTTTTCCAAGATATGGCTTAGTGTTTGTTCCTTTTGAGTACTTGGATTAGGTATTTCTAATAGGTCCAAAGGGACCTTCGGTAACCTTTTCCTCTTGTACTGGCAGAATCAAGCCAAATATTGTGGATTAAGTCTCAGAGTAGCCAGATGTTGGACTTGTGAAAATAGCTCGGCTGACTCAAATGGATCATCAAAATCATCCACCTCATGGCTGAATTGCCTTATTTTAACTGAAGTAGTGAATTCATGTGCGACTTTATTGGGGTCATACTGCATGCTAGGAATGGTAGTGAGATTAAAACATAAAATATGTTTGATTTAAAGCGTAGCATGCCTAAAATCGTGCAATTCATAGACACTACAATGAATGGGAAAAGAAGGCTAGAGATATTTTTTTTATTATTTCAAGGTTTTGATTATCCCATCCCCTACAGTCTAGTAAGAAATTTCCCTGGTAAGAAGCTTATCCGGTACATACCAAGGGAGGACATAAGGGGGTGACATGCTTCCAAAAACCTGGACCTAAGTAAACAAATCTTCCCTAAACCACCTACCTATTGGAAAAATATCAATCTTGGACTCATCAGATAACCTTTGGACCTTCTTGTCAAAAAATGCGTGGTGAATGGGTAACATGATTACTTGGCAGATTTTGTAGAAATGGGCTTGGTAATTAGACTCCCACAGATTTTTGTGGTATATGTGAATCGGGGTAAGGTCTTGAATATTCCATTTCCACCCCATAGTTGGAAAAATAGTGGTGAAACATATTGAATCCATAATATAGGAACACATTAAAAATTGTGGGATTGTTCTAGTGGAGACAAATCACTTTTTCCTATATTCCTGAATTTGCATGGAAAGGTTATTAGAGAAAATGGTATCCCAATCCATTATAAAATATTTTACTTCTACATATATTAGGGGAACCCACTCAATTGAAAACTTGGATGTATTAGCATTACCAAATAATCTACACATCATAGCTGTGACACAAGATTAAGGAGCAACAAGAGATGCTATAAGATACATACCCTATTTCTCTTGTTTTAATTTTCTTGAACTGGATCTCCATTTCTGAATTGGGTCTAATGGTTCCTCATTCTCCTCTGCAAAATGCTCGAGGAAGGATTTATCATATAACTTGTGTGGGTCTGGTATATGATACATTCTCTTCAGGTATTCTACTATGAATAAACCAATAGTCTCTTGTCTTGAAGTCTGGAATGCATGGTCTGAAATGTTGATGTTGTCTATAATCCATTTTACCATATCATTGTACGGTAAAATCTTATGTCTGGAAACAATTCTGTGTAGGGAAGAACTTGTAGCTTCAAAGTAAGAAGCTTCAGAAGAAGTGGTAGCATTTGTTGTTGCTTTGGTTTCAATTATCCTTGGACCCTCGTTTTGCAGCAAATTGTACATCGGTTCCCATGAGGAAGTCCAACTATCAATAGTGTATGTTGTGTCTTAAAATAATGGAGACATTTTAGTTACATTAGACGTAGAGGATTGAGTGGCTTCACTAGACTTCTTTCCCTTCTTAGACTTAGTCATTTCATTGCACAATTCTTTTTCGAGAGGAATCCTGCAATACAGAGAATACAGAGAAAATGAAGAGAAAATAGGAGTTAAACATAAAATCATGCAAACACATAAAGCTTTTTGAAATGACGGAAAGAGAGTTTTTAATGCAAATCAATCTAAACGGTCACCAAATCTTCTTGGACCCTCAAACCATTAATACCGTTAGAACCCATTTATAAACTAAAATCATGGCTTTGTGTGTTTTATTTATTATTCATTAATATCACATCATAAGATTTCTTTGGATCTTGAAACAAGTTCATTCTTTAAGTGTTGCACTAATATGTGATAGCAATAGCATCACATCGGTGTGTTAAGCATGGGAGATTTGCAATTGCAATAATTGGATTATTTCAATCAATGATTTTGAGACAATAGAGAATAGATATTGCCCACAAATATTTTAGCGATTGCGATTGAGATATGGTAGCATAGCGGGCCCTTAGGTTTATATTAAGCAGAGATTTAATTTAGGCTTTATGATTATCTTGGGTGCTTTCCTTTAATAAATAACTTTATTGCAATCATAACCATTTGGAATGTTACGGGTGGAGCTTATTAGCATTCTTGAGATACATCAAATGCAATTGTATTTTTAATGGTATGGTTTAATATTTCTTTAGGTCCGATAATGATCGTGCTTTGAAAGAGGGAGGCCTTTCAGATATATGAATTAGAATGTGGGGTGCTTCTGCCATAAGGAATTCTCATTAATATTTTTAAGCTTTTATAAAGAATGAATATGTTTGGGTTCCCTGGGGATTATCCTTTATCACAATCTCAAGTCTTTGACTCGGTAGATGAACTATTATACTATTAAGATTGCGATATGCGATATGGTTAGATTTTCCTTTAAAGTGGCCTTCTTTGGTCATTCAAGCTTTAGTGAGGTTTTATTAAAAGAAAAAACAAATTTATTCCCAAGAAAATCTTTAAAGTAAACTTATGTTCTTATGTTTTTTAATTTTTTAAGTGTCCCCATTTATTTGTACAATAATTACCTAAGGATTAAGAAAAATAAAGGGGGGTTGTTGCAAAAAACAACAATTGAAGATTCACTAGAAGAACTAGTTATTTATAATAATAATGAAATTTTCAAAACTTTTCAAAATAAAAATAATTAAGGAAAGAAAAATATCTTCAAAATATTTACATAAGTAACATTACTCTAAACATAAAAGACTCATTTAATTACAATTCTTTTTATATCCTCTTATAGATGAAAATCCTTTTGTCTATATTAGTCATTAATCAGTTGTAAAGATAAAGTAAGGGGGTTTTTACAACTTAGCATTTTAATATACTCAATTTTCATAGGTAGAGCCACTGTTACTAGCAGGGATCCATAGCCTCATTAGGGTTACCTTTTAACCAACAATGATTCATAATCTTATCCATATAAGAGTGCAGTTTTTAGAGATAATTTCAAAAGTGTACATACATACATACATACATACATACATACATACATACATACATACATACATACATACATACATACATACATACATACATACATACATACATACATACATACATACATCATACATATAATAAATATATATATATATATATATATATATATATATATATATATATATATTTATTTATTTTATTTTAGTTTATTTATTTTATTTATTTTATTGTTTAAAATTCATTGTCCTGGTTTGGTGACTAGAAAGTGACAATGCCATTCACTAGTTGTAATTGAACTGAACAAGATGGCTCATGATGAGACCCCTTGTCTTAATATTAACATAATCATAATCCATTAACTTGGTTTGGTATTCAATGTTGGTTTCAGTCTATTATTCCCCTATGAACATGGTAAGTAGGCTCGTGATGAGAACCCTTATCTTTTAAGGCTAATATATTTATGAATTACACTGTAAAAATAGTAAAGTTAATGGATGGGGAGAATCTTTGACTCCTTAAGAGTTTTGGATGACAATTTTAGAGTTAGGGGTGCTAAGTGTAATTAATATTTACTTTGTTAAAGAAATATTTTCTTGATTGATAACAGAATAAAGGATTTTATAAAGTTTGAGGTTTTCAAAGAATTTATAACTTCAATGAAAAAGAAAATTTTAGAGTTTTATGATAATTAGCTAATTTTCAAATGTTCTGATCATTTCCTTAAGAATTTCTACTTTAAAAGTGAAAGATCAAAATACTTCAAGAGATTTTATTGTAAAGACAAAAGTCATGCTATTTAACATTATTTTCCTAAGAAAATACAAAAAGTAAATGCAATAATGTACAGTAGAAGATGTAATCTTCTAAGAAAATATTTTTTTTCAAGATAAGTGCATTGATAGGAAGAGAATCTCCCTTTCCTGATAAATCTTGCAATATGGATGTTGATGGGCCTACTTGTTCAACAATTTGGAATGGTCCAAGCCACATTTTCTAGAATTTGGTATGCTTTCCCTTTTCCTCATGTCCCTTGTCCCATTTAAGAATGAGATAACCAATTTTAAAATATTTCATGGAAATAGTACTTGCATCAAAAGAATATTTGACTAGATGTTGATGGCGAGTATGTGTAAGTTTGGATTTTTCCCTCTCTTCTTCTAATTTAAGAATTTGACATTGTCTTAGTTGTAAAGAATAGCAAGGTGATTCTGCAATAAATTGGACTAGGGATAAAGAGGGAATAGCTAGATTTGAAGGGATGATAACTTATTTCCCATATACTAGATTGAATGGAGAAGTGCCTATTAAGGCTTTCTGAGTTATCTAATCTTCCCATAGAGAAAATGTCAAAGATTTATGCCAATTCTTTTGGCTTTGATCAATATTTCTTTTAATAATCCTTATGAGGTTCACTTTGGTTGATTCTGCTAAACTATTTCCATGAGGGTAGTAGTTAGCATAGTATTTAAGTTTGAAACCCCTCTTAAGAGAAAATTTAATCATATTGTTTCCTAAAAAGTAAGATGCATTATAAAACATAAGTGCAATTAGTAAGCCAAATATAATAATAATTAATTGATCAATGAATTCAATAATAACATTAGAATTAGCTACCTTTAGTGGAATTACTTCCACCCACTTAGTAAAATAGTATGTAGCTGTAAGGATATACTTATGTTGCTTGAGGAATGAGGAACAATCTCACCTATGATATCTAATCTCCATTGTTCAAAAGGCTGATCAATGTTGACTGGTTGTAGAGGTAAGGCAAGTTTTCATTGTCTTCCAACAGTAGTTTGACATATTTTTCCTTTCCTTACGTATTCACGAGTATCTTTGAGCAAGGTTGGCCAATAGTACCCAGCATGTAGGATTTTGTGTGCAGTAATATCTCCTCTAAAATGTCCACCAGCTGGTCCATCATGGAGTTCCTGCAAAACCTTCTGCAGTTCATACCTTTGAAGGTATCTCAAAATACAGAATTGTAATTTCTTCTGAATAACACATCATCAATGATTTCATATTGATTTTCTTTCAATCTTAAAGCCCTATTCCTTTTATGATTGAGTTCAATAGGAGCATATCCATTTTTCAAGTAGAAAATAAGATCAGCATATTGGGACTCTAAATCATTTAGGCTTACCTCTGATATATGTACACTGTTACCTATGTCCTCATCTGCTGGTAGGTTGGAAGCTCCTATAAGCAATCTTCAAAAACCTTATCCTCTGACAATCTTGGCTAGTTCAATGTCAATATCATATTCTTGCAGAATTGTTACCCAATTTGCCCTTTTTTCTCCTAATTCACTTTGCATAAGTAATTGTCTCACTGCTGAGAATGAGACTATTATTTTGGTATGGGTTTTGAGGAGAAAAGATCAGAAGTGCTTTAGAGATTTGAAAACAACAAATGCCTATCTTTCCACCTTTGAATAATTAAGTTCAACACCTTGAAAATTGTAACTAAAAAACAAGATGGGTTCTTCGATTTATTTATCATTGAGTTGTGTTAAAACAACAACATATGATGTTTCGGAAGAAAATGCATACAAAATGAAATAATTAGAAAAATTTGGAGCTGTTAAAGAGGGAGCATTCACAATGGCTTGGTTGATAAGATCAAAAGCTTCTCTTTCGTTATGTCCCCATTTAAAGATTGATTTTTTCTTAATCATGGTTTGTAATGGTAAAACAATTTGGGAAAAGTCAAGGACAAATCTTTTAACAAAATTTATTTGACCTAGAAAAGACTACATAGATTTTTTTTGTGGGGTAAATAAATTTTAGAAATTTATTTTGTTCTATATGGATCAATACAAATGCCCTTTTTGGATACAATAAACACTAGAAGTTTACATTCACTTAGAGAAAAATAAGACCTCCTTGAATTTAATGAGATTCCATATTTCTTACAAAGTTCAAAGATCTGCTTCAAGTCATTTCGATGGTTGTTTTTGTTTTTAGAATAAAAAGTTATATTGCCCAAATAAATGACAATAGTTTTGTTTATCAGACCTTTAAAGGCTATATCCGTAGCTCTTTGGAAAGTTTCCCCTACGTTAATTAACCCAAAGAACATTATCTGGTAGCCATAGGTTCCCCATTTAGTCCTAAATGTAGTCTTCAATCTGTCATCTAGATGAACAAGGATTTGGTTATATCCTAAAAATCCATTAAGAAAAGACATTAATTCTAAACCAGCTACTAATTACAGTATTTGTTCCATGGTCAGTAATGGGAAATTGTCCTTCTGACAAGCTTTGTTGAGATTTCTAAAATCCATACATATGTGAATGTTATCGTTCTTCTTCCTGATAGGTACTAAGTTTGAAACCCATTTTGAATGCCTAATAGGAAAGACGATTTTGGCTTTAAGGAGTTTATTCAATTCAGATTTGATTTGAATTTCTAATTTGGGATGAATTTCCTTAATTTTTGTTGTACAGACTTGTCATCAGATATCATGGGAATGGTGTGTTGTATAATAGAGGTATCATATGTTTTTATTTTGCTTCTTGGTTTTCCCTTCAAATTGATCTTTTTATTTGTCTTTTGGTTCTTGAAAGGGTTGGAGTTTCTTTTGAAGGATCTAGAATCTCATTTGTTCAAGTCTTCTTGATCTTTGGAATCTCTAACACCTTTCTTTGCTAAGTTTCTAAGTGTTTTATGATATTGTTTGCATTGTTATTTGAAACTCCTTTTCTTTGGAATCTTAGATTTGGTGAACTTGAGTATTGTTCATTTGGTTTCTTTTGATATCCTTTTTTTACTTGTTTGTTTTGGATTTCATTAAATAAAGAAAAAAATTGTTGTGTTTTCTTTTTCTTTTTTTTTCTTTCACGAATTTGAAATATTTCAGTTTGAGAAAAGTGGGAGGTTGTATGGTAAATCTAAGAATTCCTTTTGTTTTGGGAGTGTGATTGGCATTGAAGTATTTATCTTAATTTTTTGATTGGTTTCCATTGTTTTCTTTGTCCCATTTTCTTACCTTAAGATTTGTAGTTGAATCTCGCATTTTCATATTAGTGTACATTAGGATTAGTTGCATTAGAACAAGCATATAGTTCTTTTTTATCAATCTTGAATGTGTGAGTGCTTTTTCTTCTTTTTTTGCTTAAAGTAAAATATCGCAGAACCTTGTAGAAATCACTTTTCATTGAAGAAAAGAGAGTTGCATTTGCATGTAACCTCGGTTTTCTTATTGATTTATTTTTCTTCATAAAACCACAAGTTGCAATTCCATAACCCTTTTCCTAAATAACAGACAATAAAATGAATGCTCAATTAAAATGAACTAGAGTTTTTCTTTTGTCATAGAAACACCAATTAGTCCAGGGTGTATTCAAGGGCCTTGGATTAGGTGTGTGGAGAGTAAAATGTTCAAGGCCACTCAAACTAAGGAATAAAACTTGATTAAAGAGTGGAAGTCTAGTGTCGTATAAGCTATCCGAGAAAAATCCTCTAACACAAGAGTCAAGCATGAGGGTGTACATAAGGAAAGAGAGATACCCCCTCTCCTACATATCTAGCCATGCATCCACAAATATTCCCATTGGCTTCTAATTACGAAATGGTAACCTTATTGTTCTTTCCTAGGGACCGCATAGGTGATTGCAGATGGGGGGACACTCGTAGTACCTGAGACATACATTGTATCACTTTCATAGTACTTCTAGAGGGTGCCCCAAGAAGCGAGGGTACTTGCACCAACAAAGGCTATTGTTTGGAGGTTAGAGTAACTATTTCTCATACCTTTTTTGGTAAGACTTGAGCCCTCATCATCCCAAATTGTCTTCGGAAGGTACCTTTATCTACTTTATCATATTTTGGTGTATGGTCCTAATCACCCAGAGCATAAATACTTGGAAGTTGTTTTCCTTTCTATATCTTTAGGACCTTTTTAAGTGAATTCTCTGTGCTCCTAGTCTGCATTAAGTTATTTGATTCTTTGATCCTTTTTTTCATTACATAAAAGGTGGTTGATCGACCAATTCGTCGATCTAGAAGGCTTCTTGGGTTTTCACCTACGAGTGCCAAGCCTTCAACTAGAAGGCGTATGAGTAATTATGATGGTTATTTTGAGCTAGTTCAAGCTAACACAATGGAGACAAATCCTTCACCCAGGGTTTATATTTTAGGGGAAGAACATAGTCTTGTTCATACCCCGGAAAAAAGCATCCCTGTTCTTCCTAGGGTACCTTTTCAATCAGAAGACCAAGTAAAATCTTAGGACATTTCTAAATATTCAAGGAATACTTCTGATACTCTTCCTTTGAGCCTTCCTTATGTTATATCATATGTGGGCACTCTCGTTCATTGGCTAGGTTTCCCTGCACTCTACTTCTTCCATTATGGCCAATGTTAGTAGCATCGTTATGACTACTAATTCAACATGTGTGCATACTCCTTTAGCTATAGGAGGAGGTACTTTTTCTATTCCCATTACTACACCCACCAAAGTAGCTATTTGATTTTCCTCTGCCCCTCGCTAGAGTGTGGACACCCAACCTTTTGCTCTTTTCATTGATGCTTTTTCTTTTGGGATGCCATCCATTGGAGTTCCTTCGATTCCTTCATATTTAAGTTCTACCACTCCAACATCTATGCCTTCTATGGTTATTAGATCTTCATCATTACAAGGTTTCACTTTTGGAAGTGGACATGTTCCTTCTTCCAATCCTTCTTTAGGTATTAGATCTATTCCATTCCTTGGTTTTATTCAAAATGCTAACCCATTTCAAGGAGGGTAGGGTATGGCATATCCTTCAGTGGGTGGTTTAAGATCTGATATCCCTTCTCAGTTATTTGGTCAACAGGGGAGTATGCCCTTCCCTATTGGTAGTACCTCAACAACTTTTCCTCCCTTAGCAAGTGAATGGAACCCTAACCAATGTGTTTCTCCTTCTTATAATGCTCCTATGGGAGGTAATTTTCCTATTGTCCAAAGTTTTGCATCAAGTGGATGATATCCTCCATATACTCCTAGACAACAAGGTTTTCCTTATAATATAGGATTATTTGTGAGTAATCCTTGGTAGTCTAGTGTTTTTCAAAATTTGGGGTCTAGTTTTCCAAACTTTGGGAACTCTAATCCTAAATATTCAAATCCTATAGTTTTACCATACTTACCATTCCTGGTAACCATTTACTTGCATGATATTTCAAAATTGACTAATGATCTGATTCAGTATAATCTGGCTTAGCCCCTGGTCCCTACCAAACTTCAATTAGACATACCCAAGTTTGAAGGGAAGTTTGGAGAAGACCCAACTAATCATGTAACCACTTTCCATCTATGGTGCTCATCGAACTCCTTGATTGATGATTCAATTAGGTTGAGACTTTTCCAATTCACTGTAACTAGGAATGTGGTGAAATTGTATATTGAGTTAAGAGGGGTATGATTTTCTATGTTCAGTGAGCTGGCGACAACTTTCCTTAACAACTTTCAATTTCCTATCCGTTATGACACTAGGACTGAACTCCTAGACAATTTTGAGTAGGATAAGCCTACCCATATCTCTAGCCACATTAAAGAATGGAAAAGAATAAAGAGATTAATAAAGGCATATATCCCTGATGAGTTTCTTCTAGAGTGGTTTTTGAAGTCCCTTCAGCCAAACATCTCTAAGGATGTGACACTTTCTAGAGTGTTCAAAGAAGAGCATGTTATATTTAGAGCCAAACAACTAGAACTGATTTATTCTTAGAATGGTGTTCTCTATAAAACAATTCTTGATGCTCCAATATCTAAAATTGATTTGACCAAGTTAAAACTAGTTCCTCATATTGAAGGGGTTGTAGGATCACTTGATTCTAACACTGCTAGTTTGTTGGTTAATCAATTGTAGCAGTTGTCATTATAATCTACTCCCGCATCACAAGTTATGCCATCTATGTCACCTACTTCACAACCCAATTTGGTTAATACAGTTCAATCCTCTAATCCCAAAAGAAATCAACAATACGATGGGAAGAAGAAGGGACGAGGTAAGAAAAAGGGTAAGGAAGAGAATGGGGATGCTAATAAATCCAATAATAACACAGGTGAAGGCAAGAAAGAGTCTATGAAGAAGGTAAAATTCCCTTGCAACTTATGTAGCAGGGATCATCTTACACATCTTTTCCCCAAGATTCAAGATGCTCGACACTTTATATCTCAACAAGGTCCTTCTAATCCTCACGCTGTGCTTAGTAGCCATTTTCCCCAAGGGAAGCAATTGCTTACTAGCACGAATGCTAATCGTGGAACCCCCTTAGGGGGCATCTAGTTATAAGGGGTATCTCCATTGAATTCATATATGCTTAAGACTCATGTTGACATATCAACTAGAGATCACATTATAGAGAACTAGAGTCTAAGGATAAACTACTTCTAATACTCAAGAACATCTTGATATAAAGAGGCATGTTGTTGAGTCTATACCTCGAATAGACAAAAGCTCCTCTAAATGCTTGAATTTTAATCCAAACACTAGGGATTCTCAAAACTGTTCTATTGTTGAGGATTTAGCTCAGAGTCCCTACACTATGCCAACGTTACAATTACTCTAGTCATTCCATACACAAAAGAGTGCTTTAATCATAGCAATTAAAGCAGTTGACCCTAATAATTCCTTATTTATTACATTTGGTATTGTTGTAGCTTACTTTTACCATAGTAGTTTTTTAATTTTTTTGGAAAAAAGAAAAATGAAAAAATAAAATAAATAAAATAAAAATATATATAGAAAAGAAAAGGAAAAATATCAAAAGAAAAGAATAAGGGATATATAATATAATATACTATAATATATATATATATATATATATAAGAATCCCCAAAGGTGCGAGCCAACTAAAATGCCCAGATGTTTTTTTATATATTACTATTTAAATTCTTCCATATTTTCAAGAACATTATAGTTTAATTTGCAAATAAAGGTTGGTTTGATGTTTTTTGTTTAGTAATAAAGACCGATTGAAAATCTATGGAGCATATCTTCCCCACCCACATCAACGACGGGGAATGATTTCAGGACCTCCCTGAGCCGTTGGAGTTTACCGAGGGAGTTCAAAAAATTTGTATTAATATTACTGCCAAAAGATACGTGGCGAATCCTCAATGAGTTCGGGGCCCCCCTCTCCAAAATGGCTAACCGCCCACTCACCCCCTCCAAAACTACTTTCCACCCCTGCTCCGCTCCCACACCTAGTCACACTTCACCACTTATCCTCTCCCTATTCGCTCCTGCAAATTAGCTATTAAATATTTAATTACTCTCGCCTAATGTTCATATACCAGTTTAGCCATTAAATTTTCATCACATCTTTCAATTCTTTAATTGGACACTCATAAAATAGTTATAGCTTCTACAACTACTCAAATTCTGTCCTTTAAAAGGATACACATTCCTTAGCTCATTTCCTTTCGTCATTCAAGCTCCAGAATCACTAGTTCGAAATATGAATTCTACCAATTGCGCAACTGTTGATTTTGATACACCAATAATCGACAACTCTCTGGTAATATTAGCGACTTCAGCTTGTAATTTCATATTTTACAATGTATTTTTCAAGGGGAAAATCAAAATTAATGGTAGAGAGTCCTACATTACCTTCTGTAGTTAACTTAGATGAGCTTCCCCTGGTAGATACACAATATAAAATTTTGGAAACCCGATGTGAGTTTGACCTCTACGAACTCCACAATTGGGAAAACCAGAAGTTTCTTAATGTTAGTGATGAATTGAGCGTTTGGGATTCTTTCCTTCCTCAATTCAATTTTCCCCAAACACATAACTTCCCTAAATTTGTTACCTAGTGTCATTTGAGATATCTTCCTAGTCAGAGGGCTGTGATTTCCCAAAATAATGAAGTCTTATTTCCTATTACTCCTGAGTCTATATGTCAAGCACTTCAAGTTAATCCTTCAGCCCCTCTACACCCATTTTCTATTGGTTCTCTCATGGATATTTACAAAAAACTAATCTTTCCTAAATGATTCCAAATCTTTGAGTCATTTTTACTTGAGAATTCTGAGTTGCCTAGGACCAATCCACCTTATTCCACTTCAATTTTTCCAGAAATGTCTAGGCAAGTAATATCTATGGTCACATGTTTGGCAGGTTACCCTATTGATTAATGGGCCAATGAAGTGATATTAGGATTTATATTAGTGTTCTCTGTGGGTAATAAACCCTCATTGATTTTCATCTACAAACCATTTTTGGCAGAGAGTATTCATGATCAATTTTTGAAGATTTCAACTGAAGGTGTTTTCAAACACTAATCAGTCCTGGTGTATTTACTTTCGTTTCATCAAGAAGAGAGGTTCAAGTTTCCATTGTAGAAATTAGATGCATAAGGGAAGTCTTAATTAGTTATTCATTGGACTTCCTTGGTTAAAAAAAAAACACAAAATAATTTTCCTTCAGTGATTATGTAAATCAATTTCTACATGTCTTTATGTCTTCTCAATAGTGATGTTATACCAAGGATTTCAACTGAAATTAGAAGAATTCTCCACCTCACTGAACAAGCCAAAATTGGAGACTGGTACCTCTACCAAAATTACACAAAAATCAGAATATATAGATGTGAACTCCCTCCCTATAGGTTACTAGTATTTTTACCAATCATAATTTTTTCCTTGGAATACATCATGCAAACGATGAACATGGATGACCTGCATTTTTTATCCAGGAAACAGAAAGCCCAATTCAAGTTAAAATCACATATTGGCCCTTTCATTATTAATACTAGGGTAGCAGTGAAGGAGGTAGATATGTTATCAAAGAATATGAAATTCAAATTAAGCTTTACCTGGTCCTATAATCCCTTAGGGATTATTTCGAAGTTGAGAGTTGAGGAGAAAACAACTCCATATCTACATACAACCAAGCCAGAGATAGAGAAGTATGAAAATCAAGAAGAATGACAAGAGAATACATTACAAGAAATTGAAGAACATATTCTTAGTCAAACATCTTCACAAACTCCAGTTCCACAAGAAAAAGAAACCAAAAGACCAAGAGAAAGTTTGTCTCCTATAGACTCATGAAATCAACCTATAAGTTTCACAATTTTTAAGAGGAGAAAGAAGACAAATACTAATCAATAATATTCATAAGACAAGAGTTCATAGGATCAGACCACAGTGGTAATGTCAGGATTTCCCATCACTTCTTTTCCACAAGTTGAATAAATTACTAATTCTCCTATATCCTTTGTTTCCCATGATACTACACAACAAAATATTTTTGCTAGATATAGAGAGATTAAAAGGAAGAATGAATCATTGAAGGCCACCACTTATTCATAATTTTGGAAGACGTCTTCCACTACACAACAAAAACTTCTATCTACACTCGATACTGAGAAGGGACAATTTCAATTGGCTTTCTTAGAACAAAAAATTATAGTCCCTAAGAGTGTAGAAGATTACAAAAATTTAATTTTTGCTTTTGATACCAAGAAAATTCATGCCATTGATCATATTGACTTGCATAAGTAGCTTGGTGAATGATACATTCCACATTGACACGTTTAGCAATGGAAACTTCCAAACTGTAAGTTTCCCTGAACAGTATTCATTCACAATTGAAGATGGAGAGAATGTCATCCTTAGCCAAAGATACTAGAATCAAAGCTCTTGAAGACCTGGTGATTAAGCTAGGATATGATCCCAGTAATATTAAAGCGACAGAAGAAATGATAAAAAAATAAGAATGCCCACATTGAAGCGTTGAGGAAGCAACGTGATATTCCTACTATTAAACATCTACAAGCAAAGGAAATTGGTCATAGTGAAAGGGAGAAGGAATACATCTTCGAATTGATAGTTGAATAGAATGTTCAAATTCAGAAAATGGATATTGATATGGAATCAATCCTAAAAGAAAAAGAGAAGCAACTCACCATTTCATCTACTATTTCTATAGCCACTACGTCAACAATACGACATCTATAACAACAACCATCGTAGTAGAAACACAGTATATTTACTCAACAAAAAACCTATTAAAATCCATGGGAGACTTATCTCTGAAAGATCAAGAGATTTAAAAACTAAAAATGTAGCTTCAAAAGATCCAAGAACAAAAGATTAAATATGATAATGCATATTTGGCTAAGATTCAGAGAAATTATAGATTAACTCAACAATCAGAGGTTTATGTGTTAATTTTTGCAACTGCGATAAAATTCCACATTGGACAACTCAAATTACCAAGATGATTTTTACATTAAATTCCTCTTTTCGAGAGGATCAAAATGGACCTAAATATCACTTGATTC
Organism: Pinus taeda; assembly: GCA_000404065.3. Lineage (NCBI taxonomy): Eukaryota > Viridiplantae > Streptophyta > Pinopsida > Pinales > Pinaceae > Pinus > Pinus taeda. The sequence goes on from APFE030621838.1 coordinate 34,757, forward strand.
GGTCAAGCAGAAGTTAATTTTTAAATTATTTTATTAATTCATTCATTATGGAATGGATCGGCCCTAACCACTTGGGTAACTTCTTGGGTCATTCTTAACCCCAAGTAAACCCTCAAGACAACCTATAAAAGGAAGCGACCTCAAGCTCATTTGGATACACTCAAGTTAAATTTTCATTATTCTAGTTTGTCTTGGCTCGTACAGGTTCATCGACAAAAGTCTTCATTGGGTCTTAGATCACACGCGAAAGGTTCACTCTGAGTTAGGGTATTTTGGATCTTGGTCATTGGTGATGAGCCTTAGTATTGCAACAAGAATGCTACAACTCCTAAGGCTACCCACTTCAATTATCAACCAGGTGTTTGTACAAACTTAAGAGGTGTCGGCACTATATGTGTGGCATACAATGTGTCTGTCCTTTGCTCATGATGTAATTGAGTGCATGTACTAAAGTAAAATCCTAAAATAATTGTAGAAAATGAAATGTTTTAAATGGAACCTTAACCTATTGCAAGAAAGAAAGTACAAGGAAAGAGATGGAAATTCAATGTTAAATCACACCATGTCCTAATTAACTACCAAGAAACTATGCTTTGAAATAACTCTAAATTATCATGAATCAAATTCTACTATCTAAGAATGGAAGTAAGAAGCATCAAACATCACTAATGTGCAAGTAAAGGGACTGAAATAAATCTATTTTGGTCTTTTTGTTTTTTCATGCAAAATCAAGTATGCAAACTAATGCCTTTTGGTGATGTGGAAGGTGAGTTAAGGATGATGGAAGTTGGATGGAAGGGTTAACAGATGGTTTGATAGTGTGGGAGACCTTTAGGAGGCTTTTTGTGACTTACTAGAGGTTTTCCATCAATTTGGCCTCAAAACAGGTCGTTTCAGGAAAACCTACAGGGTGTATTAGAAACCTACATGATGATCCTGTAGGAATTACAGGAAACCTACAAGATACAACCAAGAGAAAAATGTGAGGTTTTGGAGGTTATGGGAGGCCTAGGAAAGGTTTTGGATGGGTGGAATGGAGTGGGAAAATTCCTAGGATCACTCATAACTCAAAACCAAAGTCCGGAGATGGATGGATTCGCTCAAAAAGCTTGGAGAAGTTTCCTTATGAAATGATGAAATTGGTGAGGGTTTAATGACTAAGTAAATCAAATCCAAATTGGATGGGACAATTTTTTTTATTAACTAGGATATCTTAGGTCTCTATTCCAAGTGGCATCACTCAAAAATACCTATGTTAACCCATGCAAAAAAAATAAAAATAAAAACTTTACTAGTTGACAATCTAGAAATTTGAGAACTAGTGATCTAGTAAATCTAAGAAATGTATAGCCAAATCAAGTGAAAAAGTAATGGGGTAATTGTTTTTATGAACTAGAATGTGTTTGTGATCTAATTAAAGTGGAATAAAGTCTATTGAAGCTCATTAGAATTCTCTAAAAAGTAGAAGAAATTTACTATTATTTGCTAAAAAGGAGGTCCAACAATCTAGATTTGGGAATAAGAAGACTAATCCAAGCAACTCAATGATTATTAGGAACTTCCAAAGATTTTCCAAGGATGAAATAATGCTTTTGATCCTGCAAAATAACTTACATAAACCATTTAACACAATCCTACAACAAGAAATCATTAATACTAAATGCAGAAATAGAAAGAAATACAAACTAAAGATGCATGTGAATAAGCAATGAAAACAAGGAAAGAAAATGATACAAAAGGGATCTAAGGTTCCTAGGATGGCCAAGCCCAAGGAAACTTAGAGACCTATGAAAGAGAACAAGATTTAGAACCTGAACATGACACCAATCTTCATTATTTTCACCAATAGAATTACATCCCTGCAAGAAAATACAATGGAGTTGCAAAAATACAAGCCCTCTCAACAATAACACTAATGAAAATTTATCCCTAGAGACAAAGTTGCCTTGGTACTTATACAAAATTATTAGGAATCATTCCCCATGAATGGAGGAAAATTTCCCCACCAAAACCCCTTGATTAGTGGATCTAGTCCCCAATACTAGGAATTTGCATTAAATGGTAGGGAACACATTCCTAGGTTTTCTCTATCATTCCCTAGAGGAAAATTCGACTTGGTACTTATACAAAATAATTAAGAATAATTCCCCATGGATGGAGGAAGCTTTCCCCACTGAAATCCCTTGATTAGTGGATTTTCTCCCTTGATTGGTGGATCTACTCCCTTGATTAGTGGAACACATTCCTATATTTTCTCAATCATTGGAGTTCCACAATTTGTGCCATAATTCCATAATATATTGTTGACTTATTATTTATTATTGATCCTCCAGTAGTAGGGAACAAGTCCCTAAACTATCTCCTCCTCCAACTCTTCATAATCTGCCAAATATTCTCATAATATTCTACAAAAAATAAGTAATGTTAGGCACACATATTCAAGTATTCATAAACCTTCCTAATGAATATATTAAAGTTAAAAATAAATTATCTAATGCAAAAAGAGAGGTTTAATGTGTTGAAGGATGGTCATAGGCCTTGATTTATGTTTTAAATTAGAGGCATGGGCCTTAATTTATGTCTAATTTAGAGGCCCATCATACCCCCTGCTGAAAGTGTTGCTCTTCCTCTGAGAAACTTAGTGACCTCATTATGCCTCATCCATGGCCTTGGTGGCGCCTCTCTTGTGCATTAAGAATCTTGGCTGTAAGCTTTGCAAGGACAAGTCCAAAAACATATTTGTTCAAAGAAAATGATTGCTTCTTGAGACCATTAGCTTGCTTTCTTGCCCTTATTCAAGATGAGTTCTTGAAGATCTTTTAGTTTAGCAAGGTCTTCCATATCCTTATCAACCTTCTGCTACCTTGTTCCATCATTTATTTTCCTTAGGACTGCCTCCTGTAGGATTTCTGGGTCACTGTAATTCCTATAGGATCATCTTATAGAAAACACAGTCCCTTTGTAAACTGAAGTAAAGGAGTGGAAAAAATGATAGAAATGGTGGAGGAATGAATGGTAATGAGTGGTAAAATAAAAATGTGATGGACAGGGGTCTCTTTGTGATCCTCCTTTGCTCTTTGACCATCCTTCTTGCTAACCAACAAATGGAAATTTTATGAAAATGGAGAGGATGCTCTCTTTGTTTTTTTTCAAGAATGAAATGGGATGGATGAATGATGAATAGATAGTGAATATGAAGTGGATGGAGGGCTTAGAGTGTTGTGGTGACCTTGTGTTTGTGGCCAGCAACCCCCCCCCCACCCCCCCCCCCCCCCCCACCCCCACCCCCCCCCTTTTTCATTAAATGTTTTGTCCACCCTTAGTTTAATTTTGAGAAAATCAGTTTTCCTTTCTTCCAAATAAGGTTACCATCGTAGCTTAGAGAGGTCCTTGAATATTTTTTAACCTAAGTCTACGATAAGGTAAAGGTCTTTAAAAATTGCATTACAAAGGAAATGCCTTCATTCCCTTATAAAATTGGTATGCGCAAGACCCCCATGTTAAGCCTAACGTCGCATCGTAGTAAAGTAATGCTCATAAGGAAAAAACCTCAAGATCTGCCGATCTGCGATAACACCGATCGCAAGATCGCATATCGCAAAAATAAACTGGCAATACTTGACAAACATCAAACTTTTGCGACCTGCGATGTTGCGATAGCCGCGATGGCGCAATCTGCGACCTTGCGATTTGCGATTAGCGCGACTCGCGATGGCACGATCTTCAATGTAACATAAGAAAATCATGAATCATTTAATCACGAATCCTTCGGGCGCGCCATTCAAAGAAAATCCACTTACCATAATCTGACCCCAGATCATGCGCTTTTAATGATAGTAAATGGATTAGTTGTCAGTTATTAAATGAAATGAAGACGTGTGCTTTTGTAAAGAATTATTTAACGTAAAGTGGCATATTTGGTATATCTGTTGCATTTAAATCTCTCCCATCACCTTTCTCAATCAGTCATTTCCACGTCGCTCGTAATCTGCAGGAACTAAGAGTTAAGAATATTCAAAGCCATACGCAGGAGCAAATGGGAAAGAAACATAAGGCCCAAGGCTCCGAGACGAAGGAAAAGACAAAGGAGATGGCGCCCTTGTATACAGACACTGCATGCAACAGGGACATAGGAATTTCGACTTGGGAAGGCATGTATAGGCTGCTGGAGGAAGAAAATCCTAAAGTAATGAAGGTTGATAGTGCCGCGGGCTCAAAAAACTCTTCCAAGGCATCCTTAGAGGAGCTAGCATGTTCATTTCTTCACCGAATAGCAGCTAGACCCAAAATTTTGCTGTATACAGATATGATCAGGTGAATACTTGACAATGCAGAGTTACAAGGCAGACAATTCAAAGTTTAGGGAGATGGGCTCATAGGATCATTCGCCGTGCAAGACTTAAAGCTTATGTATCATCTTCCTGAGCCTCAGACGACCTACAACACGCAATTTTTCAAGAAATTTGCAGCAGATAACCCAAACCTGGCAGAAACCACTAAAGAATGGACTAGAAGAGAAGAGCCGCTAAAAAAGGACAAAGACGGTATGTACAGCACTGGTTCCCTCACCTCTTCGTATTTTTTTACTGCGGCCATGCTTTGCAGGCTGTTTGGGATGCCAGACATAAATAAATTTTCATCTGAATGGCTACCACTCAGAGACGCTGCCACAAACGCCGATATCGTGGATTGGGCCAAGATATTTTCTGATAACCTATACACTACTATTATGAATTACCGGTCTAAGAGATCCTTGTCTCAAAGGTTCTATCCTCCTTTTTATCTATCTGCTTATATTATGGATTATATTTGCTATGTATCTAAATTACCCACTATGGGTTGGAAATGGACTACCCAGCACCCGTCACCTATTCATGTTTATCATAAAGTATTATGGGATTCCCAGTTCGCCCCTCACTTCTATCAGATTTGCCACGGGCTTATCTTACCCCTATATAGGATGATGTATGGTGAAGAACCCCCGAGGTGCTCACCTGAAGCGCAAATAGACATCATCCCCATCGCAAGATGGCTCGGGGAAGAATGATTCACTTATATTAGAGTGTTTGGGAGCATTGTGCCTCCGCATGTCCTACCTCTATATGTCCCCGACAAACTTTTGGCTCAGGAAATTGCCTATCAGACCTACTCAGAAGGCGGCCTGACCAAAGAGCTAAAAGACAAGAAGAAGGCCATATGGCCTCAGTTTCATGTAGCTTGTGGGGCCTTCTCATTGTTCGATGTAGGACACGCTTTCGCCGAAGTAGAGAATGTGACGTCTCTACAGTTATTTAAATTCCCCGCTAGGCCTTTTGACCTAAATAATGCCATGATTTCACTATAAGTGTCAGAATAAAAGTGTTCGTTGGAAAGAAAGATTTGTTCGATGATTTGTTTCAAGGTAAAAGCTCACTCCAGGAAGTTTTGCGAGAAGCTCAGTCGAGGTTGTCCCCAGATGACCTCCAAAGATTTATGTTATACAGAGAAAGAAGGCTAGCCAGTGTTCCCCTAGAAAAGCTACAACTGCCCACCAGAGAGCCGACTCCCAGCGTCAGCCTCAGTGGAAACTCTAGTACTTCCAAATCCAAATCTGACGCTGCCCAAGGAACGCCTGAACGTTCTAAAAAGTCTGGAAGCGACCAAGGAAAAAGCGAATAAACAGCTAAAGATACAGCTCAGTCAAGTGCAATGTCGCAACAACAAGTTATCGCTTCCCCACCAAGAGATGTCCCTCCTCCCGTCATTAAAGCGCCACTCGTCACAACAAAGCTCGACAAAGAATGGGAAAACTTCAACGAGCTAATCAGCCTTGAAGGGAAAACCCCAAGAACACCTTTTGAAAAAGCACATGTAACGCAAGGAATGGTTTTGACCATAGTCAGCAATGTCATAGAAATGGAGCACAGTCATATCGCTCCACCTTCTGAGCTCCTACTTAATGTAGAGGAAATTCCCCCACTGGATGTATTCTATAGTCCCCAACATAAAGCAGTTGTGAGGAGACAAAGAAAGAAGAGAAATCTAGAAAATACACTGTCACAGGATGCTGAACATTTAGACGTCTTATGGAAAGACCCTAACAACAACCCAATAGAAAATCTCACAAAGTTGTCTCAGATCGCAGGGGCATACGCTTCTGCGACTATCGACAAGGCGTCGGAAGTTCAGCAACTGTTGAGGGAACAAGAAAACCAAATATAGCTACTACAACAACAGCTACGACAAGCCAATTCTAGTATTGAAGTATCCAAACAACTCGAGAAACTACAAGAAGACTTTCAGCAGATGCAGATAAGCTATCAAAGAAGCCTAGACGAAAAAGGAAAGCAGTTGCAAGCTTTACAAGAAATACACAAGGACGAGCCTAAGCTTGCCGAATTTTTTTCATAATCTACTGGCTTAAATGAGCAACTTCTGCAGCAACAAGAAGAGTTGGGACGTAAGATATCACAGTGGAGTCACTATTGCGAGCTGAGCGATAAACTCACCAATCAAGTGGCGGACTTGCGAAGTGACTATGACCAAATTGACAGACGAGTGATGGAATACTTAGCTTGGCAGGATGGAGAGGAAGGGAAGAGAGCAAATGCACCCAGAATAAATGAGAGTCATAAAGAATTTCTCTTTAACAAATGGGACGATCAAATCAGGCAGGCAGAACAGGCAGCAGAGACAACGACAACACAAGCAAGCGTTCTTATCGACTGTGTAAATGAGAATTTACACAGAGCCAACTTAATCACAGAAACCACCCCGAGGTACCTACCAAATAAGTCACGACTGGAGGCAGAATGGAAGCAGAATGCGCAGGAAAAGGGAAAAGCGATCCAGGCATTGAACAGGTTGAATTGGGAGTATTACTGGGCATACTTAGTCAAGCCACACAGTCAATGGATGACTGTGAAATGCATCATAAACTCGACCGAGAAAGTAGTGCCAGCTCTCATAGATTCTATTTTCGCAGCCCAGCTCAACGCAGAAGTCGGCCAACCGACTCTTCTCAAATCCATGATGAACACTTGCAGTTTTAAGGACCAAATTCAGAAGTAGCTTATTTTTAGAAGTTTGTTGTTTCTTTTTATTTAAGATTAGAAAAATGACGGCCATTTGAGAACTATATCCTAAAATTTTCTAAAAACACTATTATTAGAATTAGGAAGTAGTATTTTAACCCTTCTCATGCATTTAGAGAAGGGTCCAGATATTTGTCAAAAACTTATCCTCAGAACATGCACTTCTACACCCTCAGAGGAGGTTTTGATGAATGGATGGATCGAGATTTATTTTTATTTGCATTTTGATATCTGCTACTGATGTTGAACTTTTGTACTCTTGGTAGATGTTAGAACAAGTAGAGATAGATCATTTTTGCTTAAAGCTTATGGGAAGAATTAGTCATAAATGGTACTTTTATCTCTTGGCAATTCCTGCTTATATTCTTTAAGTGATTTATAGTTTTCAGTTGCTTATATGTTATTGCATGAATGTATGGGTTACCATTTGGCACTTTTGTACGGTGGAGTCATATTTTTTATGTCTGACATATGAATGGATCATTATGCGATATGCTGTTCACAACTGTTTTGCCTAACTTCTTATGCAAAGTGGTTTATCTTGAATGATTTCTATTCTTATGATAGCTGAATGATCTTTATTACCAGTTATTGTTCGAAATCTCTTTAGATCGCATAATGAAAGATATACATCCCGGGTTAGCATAGATTTGATGTGTTGTTTCTCACTAGATTACAATAGCATAGAGTTAGTTTAAAGAATCTGAATTAGATTAGATTTAAAATACTCTTAGATCAGCATTATTCAACTCTACACACACACACACACACCCAGATCGGGAAACTGGTCCCGTTATCCCCAGTCGGACCCACTATACCAAACGGATAAGGAGCTGCCAACCAAGGACCGGACCGGGTGGGTATCCCCCTTGTTGTCGACCTGATTTTCGGGGCTTCAACACCTTGGCCTTTGCAAAAGTTTCTTCTTTTAACTGTTGTCCTCATTCCTTGAAACAAACACCCTTCATAATTTAACTTTTCAACATCGCATGAGTGAAGGAATGAGTTGCAATTAACTAGTTGAAGGCGGTTGAGACTATTGACCAATCCTTAGATTATAAAACATCATCTCTCATGCATTAACAACAAATTTCTAACTATAATATACTCAAGAGAAGAGGTCAAGAATATTACATACCTATACCTACCTTATGGTTGTTGAAGAGACATGCATGCTGCTGCTGAGTTGATGTTGATGTGCAGGTGTTGGATGGCGATGTTGATGATCTTGATGCTACTGCTAAGCTCTAGAGGAGCTTCTTTGACCTATGGATCTACTTTAAAACTGCTCACTGCCAACCCTAAAGGTGTTTTTTTGTATCCTGTAGGTTTACATGATCTCGACTTGTTTTGTCCATATCTCCCAAACAGTAGACTGGATTGAGTGGAAACCTTTTGAGCATGCTTCCATAATCATTATGAACCTCCCCATAGAAACATTTTGATCCACAGATGCATAGATCTCGATAAAAAACTAAAAATGGCTAACGGTGATGGAGCTAGATTTCTTGGAAACTGTGCACTGGAATTTTCTGAAATTACTTGGGCATGTTACCATCATCCATATGCATCTCTCCATGAAACAACTTTTAAATGGATGCATGGATATTGAGAAAATGCAAAAATAGCTGAATGTGATGGAGGCCAATTTCTTGGAAACCGTGCACTAGAATTTGCTAAAACGACTTGAGTATATTACCATAATCCATATGCATCTCCCCCTAAAACAGCTTGGCAAATGGCTGCATGGTTTTCAATTTATGGAAAAACAAATTTATGCTCTATGTATTTTTGTATCCTGTAGTAAAACAAAGCACCATGTAGTTTTTTAGGACAACAAGAAAACTGAATGGTAGAAGCTTGAGAATGATGGGTGGATGGTGAAACTAGATGAGGGTGATGGATTGGCATGGCCTTGGCCTTGTTGAAGCATTTGAGCAAATGAGGAGAAAGTCAAAATTTGACTTCTTTTCACTAGGCTTGACCAATTTTCCTTTTGGTACCAACTTGTTCTTATTGTTTGCAAATGTTGAAGAGTACATGTATTTATCAAAGAGATGCATGGAGCAAGGATTTATTTTATTTTTTTCTTCTAGGCCTACTAGCTGCCTCAATGAGGTTTTTGAATAGTAGGTTTTCCTAGGTGCCTCAAAGGAGGTTTTAACCTAGGATCTTCTTTTTTCTTTTTTCTTTTCTTTTTTCCAACCCATTGACTGCCTCATGGAGGTTTTCAATCAATGAGCCAATCTAAAGTGCCTCCAAGGAGGTTTTCACCTTAGATTTTTTTTTCTCTGATTTTTCAATTTTTTTTTTCTTCTTCTTCTTCTTCTACCCTACCCCACTTGAAACACAAAATCACTTTCAAGTATAAGAATACTTCCAATGGAGCCGTGTTCATATCAAGATGACAGAAAAAATGATGTGTAGGCTTGAAATGCATGCTTTGACATGTACCTGGATTTTAGAGACCAAATGATTTGACCTTGAAAGGATCAAGCATAGTTGAAGAAGAGAGTGATGCTACAACTTAGTGACTATCTGGAACCATATTTCAATATAGTTGTGATGTCCTTGGTCCTTTTGCTGATTTATATCATTCTTCATGTCTACTTCTACCATGACCTTCAAATCTTCCTCTTTTTGTTGATTGTTCTCTTGAATACATGGAGGATTTGATGGTAACCATGAGAGAGTTCTCTCGATATTTGATTTTGATGTCTTCTCTTCATCAATCACAAGCCATGATTCTTGGTCTTGTTATTTGAATCTTCTTCTTCTTCTGGATGTGGTCCTTCAATGATATCAAGATAATCTCTTTTTTGCAATACTATTCCTGAGCGATGGTGAATATCATTGAGCTTAAGAAGAGATGTTTGGAAGTTTTGTACCTCAACATGGTATGTGGGCTGAGCTACTTCAATGTGTAGGTTTGGAAATGGTGGTACAGGTAGTTGAGTGGGAGTGTATATTTGAGATGGATGTGGATGGGGTTGTGGTTGTGGTGGAGGTGAATGGTAAGGATGACATGGAGTTTGGTATGGAGGATATTGAGGAAAATACTGAGGATATTGTGGATGGATCCCATAAGTTCCTTGCCAACCTTGTTGCCAAGATTGGTTTTTGGGTTGAGATGGACAACGTTGCCAAGGAAAGGGTGTGTTACAATTACTTTGAGGTGGATGTGCATAAGCTTGAAATTATGAATTAGGCTCTTGCATCATATTAGGCTGAATAGGCTGTCATGGTCCTCTTGGAGTTACATAACATTGTTGCATTGGCAATTAACTTGCTCCACTGTCCTCTTGGTGAACTTCCTTCAACCTTGGTAATGAGGAGGAACATTTAACATCATGTGATTATGCATGGACAACACAAACAACTTCTTTTTGCTGATTTTGTATTCTTAACATTTCTACTTGTTTGGTTAAATTGCTAAGAATTTATGTTTTAAAGTCATCAAACAAATTTCCAAGTTTAGCTTGACTTACTGATCTTGATGTTGATTTACCTACTCTTGCTTTTCCTCTTGATATGTGTTGGCATGTTTCACAAATTTCCTGAAATCATAATTGATATACATCACCTCTACTTATGAGATTAAGGAGATCAATCCACTCATCCCTAATTGTTCTAAGTAAGAGGGTTTTTAGTGTGTCGGATCCTAAATAATGTAGTTTTTCCCTCTTAAGATTATACGTGAACCTCTCTATTAGATCCTATATAATCTCATCTTCTCTTTGATTCATTCTAAAGATTTCTTCTTTAAGATCATGATCTTTATATTTTTCTAGGAATATCTTTTGCATATCATTCCGCAATCTTATTAAATTAGTCCCTAAACTCATGAACAATTTAAGAGCTCTATCCTTCAATATTGCTGGAAACAATCTCCATTTTTGAGTTTTCAATAAGTAACCATAAGATATACAAACAATCTCAAATTCAAAGAGAAAGGTTTCGAGATCCTCTAATCTAGACCATGAAATTTTGGAGGAAAATATGGAGGGATGTTCTTCATGTGCACACTTCCATCCGTATCTTGAATGGGAAATCCAATAGGATCTTCCTCATTGTCATTATCGCCATCAATTTCTTCTACATTATTCGCCATCTTCTTCTTTACTTACAAAAGTGAATGGTGATATGGCTCTTATTGGACCATATGATCAAATGGGGTGGGGGTGCGTTGGTGTTGGAGAATTTTCTTTTTGGTTTTATGATTGAATGAAAACTATAATGCAATGCAATTTTCTACTTTTGAAATTAAATATGCCTAATGCAAATATTTTGTTTTTGCAAAAAGAGAAAATACATTAATCAATGAAGGAAGAAAACAATGCATACCTTGACACGTCCCCAGTAACAGTGCCAAAAAGTGATGAGCCTCGGTATTGCAAGAAAAATGCTACAACTCCAAAGGCTACCGACTTCAATTATCAACCTAGGGTTCATACAAACTTAAGAGGTGTCGGCACTATATGTGTGGAATACAATGTGTCATTCCTTTGCTATCATGATGTAATGGAGTGCATGTAATAAAGTAAAACCATAAATGAATTGCAAAAAATGAAATGTTTGAAATGGAACCTTAACCTATTGCAAGAAAGAAAGTACAAGGAAAGAGATGAAAATTCAATGCTAAATCACACCATATCCTAACTAACTGCCAAGAAACTATGCTTTGAAATAACAATAAATTATCATGCACCAAATTATACTATATAAGAATGGAAGTAAGAAGTATCAAACATCACTAATGTGCAAGTAAAGGGACTGAAATAAATCTATTTTTGTCTTTTTGTTTCTTTCATGCAAGATCAAGTATGCAAACTAATGTCTTTTGGTGATGTGGAAGGTGAATTAAGGATGTTGGAGGTTGGACAGAAGGGTTAGGAGATGGTTGGATAGTTTGGGAGACCCTTGAGAGGCTTTTTGTGACTTCCTAGAGGTTTTATCAATTCGGCCTCAAAACAGGCCGTTTCAGGAAAACCTACAGGATGTACTAGAAACTTATGGGATAATCCTGTAGGAATTACAGGAAAAATACAGGATACAGCTGAGAGAAAAATGTGAGGCTCTGGAGGTGATGGGAGGCCTAAGAAAGGTTTTTTATGGGTGGAATGGAGTGGGAAAATTCCTAGGATCACTCAGAACTCAAAACCAAAGTCGGGTGATGGATGGATTCGCTCAAAAAGCTTGGAGAAGTTTCCTTGTGAAATGATGAAATTGGTGAGGGTTTAATGACCAAGTAAATCAAATCAAAATTGGATGGGACAATTTTTTTTATTAAATAGGATGTCTTAGGTCCCTATTCCGATTGTAATCACTCAAAAATACGATGTTAACCCATGCAAAAAAATAAAAACAAAAACATTACTAGTCAAAAATCTAGAAATTTGAGAACTAGTGAGCTGGTAAATCTAAGAAATGTCTAACCAAATCAAGTGAAAAAGAAATTGGGTAGTTTTTTTTATGAACTAGAATTTTTTTTTGATCTATTTCAAGTGGAATCAAGTCTATTGAACCTCGTTAGCATGCTCTAAAAAATAGAATAAATTTACCGTTCTTTGCTAAAAAGGAGGTCCAACAATCTAGAATTGGGAATAAAAAGACTAATCCAAGAAACTCAATGATTATTATGAACTTCCAAAGCTTTTCCAAGGATGAAATAATTCTTTTTATCCTACAAAATAAGTTACATCAACCATTTAACTCAATCCTACAACAAGAAATCATTAATACTAAATGTAGAAATAGAAAGAAATTCAAACTAGAGATGCATGTGAATAAGCAATGAAAAGAAGGAAAGAAAATGATACAAAAGGGCTCTGAGGTTCTTGGGATGGCCAAGCCCAAGGAAAATTGGAGACCTATGGAGGAGAACAAGATTTAGAAGCTGAACAGGGCACCAATCTTCATTATTTTCATCAATAGAATTACATCCCTGCAAGAAAATACAATGGAGCTGCAAAAATGCAAGCTCTCTCCACAATAACGCTAATTAAAATCTATCCCTAGAGGAAAATTTGACTTGGTACTTATACAAAATTATTAGGAATCATTCCCCATGAATGGAGGAAACCTTCCCCACCAAAATCCCTTGATTAGTGGATCTAGTCCCCAATACTATGAATGTGCATTAAATGGAAGGGAACACATTCCTAGATTTTCTCAATAATTTCCTAGAGGAACATTTGACTTGATAATTATAAAAAATGATTAAGAATCATTCCCCGTGAATGGAGGAAGCTTTCCTCACCAAAATCCCTTGATTAGTGGATTTTCCCCCTTGATTAGTGGATCTGCTCCCTTAATTAGTAGAACACATTCCTAGATTTTCTCAATCATTGGAGTTCCACAATTTGTGCCATAATTCCATAATATCTTGTTGACTTGTTATTTATTATTGATCCTCTAGTAGTAGGGAACAAGTCCCTAAATTATATCTTCCTCCAACTCTTCATAATATGTCCAATATTCTCATAATAGTCCACAAAAAAAAATAATATTAGGCACAAATATTCAATTATTCATAAACCTTCCTAATGAATATATTAAAGTTAAAAACAAATTATCTAATGCAAAACGAGAGGTTTAGTGTGTTGAAGGATGGTCATAGGCCTTGATTGATGTTTTAAATTAGAGGCATCGGCCTTGATTTATATCTAATTTAAGGGCCCATCAGCTGGAACAGATCTGAAGTTTTTCATCCATAGACACTGGCACAGAGTGGGTAAGAGAATGATTTTGACTCTCTGGTCACTGGGAGGTAGTTCAGAGGGAGCAACTTGTCCTTTAGAAGGTTTTGGTTTCTGGTTACTGGCTTCAGGTAGCAAAGGGAGAGACTTTTCTTTGTTGATCACTCGGATAGCACTGCATGAGTGTGACATTTCCTTGATCTGTCGCTCGGACAAGCAAACAAGGGATCGACTTTGGATATTTGATGTTCAGATCCATAGTCGCAGGCACAGAGACTTCATGGAAGTGACTTTGTTGTTACAGTCACATGCATATTGTCTTCGTGAGTGCAATCCTGAAGTTTTCCATCACACACAAACAATGTTGATGACAGAAACCTAGTTCAAATCTAGGATTTTGACATCTCAGCGTCAACGATCTATGGATCCAGGTTTTTGTGTTGTAGATCAGTAAATCTGAGTATCTCTATTGTTATATCATATCTATAGATCTATAGATATGGTTTATTGTTACTTGCTGCCAATGATATGTATTGGGTTTGTTGTACTCATTGTTGTAACCTTTTATGATGATCTACTAAAGAAGAAGAAGATTTGAAAGGGTTTCCCCCTTTTGGGTTTTTTCCCTAGCCTTGGACCAATTTGTTTTCTCTTATGGTTGTGTGCTATTGTCTTCTCTATCACTGCTTATATTGTTCATTCTTCAACTACATTTATGATTGATTGTACTACTAATAGTTGGATGCATTGTTAATGAAAAGGATAAATTGGGATAAATTAACTAATATATCATTGAACAATTAGAAAATTTAACATGGTATCAGAGCTATGATGAAATTCAAGCCCAAGAGAAGACAATTCTTGAATCCCTCTTTTTCAAAAAGTAGGTCACCTGATTTAAAGTCAAGATGTCGTCCTCTACCTTCAAGGAGAATGAAAAGTTAGGTGATGCATCGAAATTTGTTGCATGGAAAGTCAGGTTGGAGATCATAGCCGACAACCATGATGTGCTGGAATATATTCAAGGAAGTATACTCAAGTCGTCAGAAGATTCTCTTGCTACACTCAAGAACATGTACAAGAAAGGTGAGTCTAAAGTAAAGAAAATTATAGTTGATAGTTTACAGGATCATTTACTTGCTTACATTTGGAATTTAATAAAGTCTAAAGATATGTATGATAAGATAAATAGCATGTATGAAGTCAATAACCTAAATGAGGTAGTTACCTTGAAAGATCAACTCAAGGAAGTCAAGATGAATAAAGGAGAAACTGTTCAATCTTACATTATGAGGATCTCTTGTCTTAAAGATCATTTGCAAAGAGTTGAAGAAAATATACCTGACAGGGAATTGATAACAGTGACTCTTAGAGGTATCCCCTCTATTTGGGAAACCTTCATTACTACCATAAGCAACAACAATGTTATTCGGACATATGATGAGATTGTGGAAAAACTTACTCAAGAAGAATCCAGATTGATTGTAAGAGGAAGAATTCAAAATCATGAAGAAGGAGAACCTGCAATAGACATCACCCATGGAAAGAGGAAGAAGAAAAGTGGAATTTCTTCAAGGAATCCCTTATTTCAAAACTTAAAATAGGAGAATGACATATCTGCATCTCATATTGAATGCTTCAATTGTTACAAGAAAGGTCATTATGCACAAGATTGTCCTAAGAAAAGAAAGAGATCATGCTACAACTACACTAACAAAAGAAGAAAATAATATCAAAGAAAGAACTATGATAGAAGAGATGAGAGAAGAAGAAGAGACTCAAGAAAACGTGAAGAACATCATCCTCCTAAAAAGAAACAAAGGGCACCTTAGGTATTAAAGTAACACTACAAATAAATATGAATAGATTCTCATTTTCGTTCTTACTAGTTCTTCTCCACTAGATTTGTGGGATAGCTAGATATTCAATAATGCAGCCACTCATAATTTCTCTAGTTATAAATAAGTCCTCTCTGAATTAGTAGAGAGGGAGACTAAGTTAAGAATAATTCTTAGAGACAATTCTACTCATCCTGCGAAAGGTTTTGGGTTCGTCAAGTTTCAGCTAAATTTTTGGGAATCTGTTCTGCTGCATGATGTGATGTATGTACCAATATTAATGAAGAATATGCTATATGTATCTACATTGGAAAATAAAGGGATGGGGTTTCTTTCAACAAAGAGAAATTTATATCTTGGCCTGCTTATTCATCTATGCAAAATCCCTTTACACTAGGATTGGGATTTGAAGGACTCTACAAGGTCACTGGAAGACCTCTCCTTACATTGGCTCATAATACAAATTACTTGAGAAAATTACGGCACCACAGACTAGCTCATTTTCACTATGATGGGTTCAAGCCCAACATGATAGAGTCTTCCCAGGTTGTGAAAGTGGAAAGAAAACAAGGGGACCATTTCCCTGTAGTAAGAACAAAACTTATGACATTCTTCATCTCATTCCTTCTGATATATGCAGTCTGATGCCTTTGATTTCTATGGGTGATCATCTCTACTTCATTACCTTCATTGAAAAATTCTCAAGAAATACATGGATATATTATCTGAAGCACAAGGATGAAGCCTTCGAAACTTTCAAGAAATCAAAGCATTGATCGAAAATCAATCAGGTAAGAGAATCAAATTCTTCAGGTCTGAAAATGGAGGAGAATACATGTCAATAGAATTCATAGCAGTTTGCAAGAAATATGGAATCAAAAATGAAATGATTGTGCCATATACTCCTAAATAGAAGGGTCTTTCCAAACAAAAGAATAGATCTATATTAAAAGTTTCTCATTTTATGCTCCATGATGAAAAGATGCCAAAATTCCTTTGGACAGAAGCTACTTCTACTACGATATATGTTCAGAACAGGGTGCCTCATCAAGCATTCAAAAACAAGAGCCCTGAAGAAATATTTATAGGGATCAAGCCCGATATCAACCATTTTCGTGTATTTGGATGCCTAGTATATTTTCATGTGCCAAAAGATAAAAGGAACAAATTGGAAGCTACTGGCAGAAAAGTTACGTTTGTGGGTTATTGTGAAAATTCTAAATCTTATAGAATTTATATTCCTAGTTAGAGGAAGGTCAAAATTATCAAGGATGTAATGTTTGATGAAGATGCATCTCATGGAAAAGTAAGACATCTTCCTCCACTTTCTCCTCCCAAGGAATAAAATGATGACTGAGATATTCTTGATGGTCAGGACAAGTTGAAGAACTGATCCAGCATAGCTTGTTAAAAAGCTATTTAACAAGCTATGCTGGATTGGTTCTTCAACTTGTCCTGACGATGAACCACACTGGTTGGTTCGAAATGCATCAACAAATTTTGTATGTGATTTCGCCGAAATTTCTCTAACAATATTATGGATCACAGAAGTCTAAATTCCTTAATATTCTTGATGGTCTGACTACACCTAAACTTGATATGGTTGACAATCCCATAGAGCCCATGGATCTGTTAGATCCCCCCTCTAAGAAGGGATCACCATGGATCTGTGACACTCTACATGATACTCAAAGGAATGTCCCCATCTGTAGATCATTCAGAGAAAGGAAACAACCTTGCAGGTATCTGTGATATGTTGTTGCCATAGAAAATTTTAGGGGCGAATGTTCGCCCTTTGGCGAAATTAAGGGGTTTTAAATTTTTAGTGGGCTAATATGTTGTATCATAGTACATTTTTACAAATCACCTCAAATAGCCCACCTTATTTTAAGGGAGAGGGTAAAAAAGGTAAATTTAGCCCTTGAAATTAGGCGTTACAACCTTCCATTCGCCCATTTTCAAGAATAGGTTTTATTTAAGTGAATACATTCGCCCATTTTCAAGAATAGGTTTTATTTAAGTGAATCCTATGGCCCAAATACCATATTTATAAAAGAGGTATCGTAAATTAATAAAAATATAAATAAATGAGAAGTATGGTAAAGAAATAAAACATTTTTTATGTTAACTCCATAAGTCACCTTATATACATACAAGGGTGTAAACAAATAAAAATATAAGTCAAGTGGAGGTATGGTAAATAAATAAAATGTTTTTTTATACTTACTCAAAAGGTATGGTAAATAAATAAAAATATAAATAAACTAGACTTATGGTAAATAAATAAAAGAAACATGTTTTATTTAAGTGAATCCTATGGGCCAAATACCATATTTGTAAAAGAGGTATGGTAAAATAATACAAATATAAATAAATGAGAGGTATGGTAAACAAATAAAACATTTTTTTATATTTACTCCATAAGTCACCTTATATTTACGAACACTCAAAAAAATGCGTTATATTTAGGTGAAACCTATGGGAAAATACTATGGGACAAATACCATGGACTAGATTGTTATTAATACCATGCAAAAAAACATTATTAACCCTAATATAGTATTAATAAAAATAAAAATGGCACATGGTATTGACCCATGGTATTCACCAAAATTGCACATGGTATTGACCCATGGTATTCACCTGGAATGTAGCCTATTTAAATGGAGAAATTAAACCAGCATAGATCCATCTTTACTGAGGTATCAAATATTGTGATATGCAAACTAGCATAGAGTGAAAAAATATTTGATCCCTCTCGGGGCTTGGTGGATCAAAGTAAAAATAAAAAATAAATAAAAATCAACTATTA
>APFE030621838.1:53197-125243 GCA_000404065.3 Pinus taeda
TATACATATTATATTATTGATAAAATCACCTTCCATTTTTCCCATATACCATGGAGATTCGCCCATCTATTATACTTGGAAATTTAGGGGGGGTTCTTAAAATTTTCCCTGGTTGTTGCAATGAGTACTATTATTCATGTTGAACCATCCTCATTTGAAGAAGCAGTAAAACAACAATTTTATAAGGATTCTATGGCTGAAGAATATGAATCAATTATGAAAAATGATGTATGAGATGTTGTACCTAGACCAAAAAGGAAATATGTTTTGACTTCAAAATGGTTGTTTAAAATCAGGCATGGAAGTCATGGAAACATCGAGAAATATAAAGCAATATTTGTGGCTCGTGGATTCTCTTAGAAATAGGGAGAAGATTATGATGACATATTTTCTCTAGTAGATTGATATACAACCATTCAATCTATAGTTTCCCTTGCTGCAAGTTAGGGATGGACTCTTCATCAGATGGATGTCAAGACTTCCTTCCTCCATGGCATGTTACAGGAAGAGGTATATGTTGAACAACCATAAGGATTTGAAGTGGAAGACTGGAAGACACATGTGTGAAGGTTGAAGAAGGCATTATATGTTAGATCCCTATACTACTAGTGTAACCCATAATTGTTATTAGTACAACCCCCTTATTATATTTTTGTGCCCATGCAGTCCCCATATTGTTATTATTCTACCCCATAGAAGCCCACTATTGTTATTACTGTGCCCTTACATTATTATTGTTTTGTCGACTTTGATTATATTATGACCCCTTATAATCCTATATATAGAAAGGAGGTCTTGTCATTTGTATCATCCAAGAATTGTTCATTTGTGTAATGTAGAGGAGGTTTCCCCCTCGTAGAGGCTTATTTTGAAGGTGTTTATCTATCTTTTATATCTTTTTGTGAGCTAGTTCCATAACATTTGGTATCAGAGCTTGAATTTTAGGGTTTCACTACTCCAAACATGTCATTGTGGAATTTTCACTATAACTTTTTTCTGCGACATTTCATATGCTAAAAAAAAAACCCATTTGATACAACATCGCGCTGAACCTTGGGTCCAAAATTTAGATCTTGTATCGCTATATTTTCATAGATTTGATCTGAGGAAGTTAGGGTTTTTGCAAGCTCTAGAATTCCATCTCAAAAAAGTCATCGTGATATTTTCGATATAATTGTTTTCCTACAAAGTTTTAGACTCTAAAATTATAACCCATTTGAGCCACAAACTTGGTGAAGTTCAAGCCCACATTTCAAATCTTGTTTCTCTATATTTGCGGAGATACAGTCCAAGAGATTTAGGGTTTCTTCAGGCTCCTGAATTACATCCTAAATAGGTGACCTTGGGAAAGTCGTCATAACTTTCTCTCTAAGCATCATATTGAAATTTCGTAAGAAGTTACAGAAAGAGGACAAAATGTAGTTTTCTATGTATCAAGTTTAAGTCTTAAGGTCAAAACAGTGACACATGGCACTTCATACAAGTTCACTCTTCTGAAAAGGTATATAATCATGTCATATTGGGAGATTGTGCATACCTCTTTCTTGGAGAATCTAATTTCGATAAGACTGGTGGAATTGGAAAGAGGATGCAAAGGGATATGGCAGGTCGCAATTTCAGAATTGGGAGACCGAAATTACAGAGTTACAGTTTTTTCAAGATCAAGCTCCTAAAATCAAGAAAAGGCGATCTGAGGAAGTTTGATGGCAAGGATTAGGTAGATTTGATACTACATATGAAGCAATATTTTGATCTACATGAGGTGCAACTGTTACAAAAGGTATGAATTGCATCTTTATATTTAGAACCGAATCAATTTTTATGGTATGAAGGGCTTTGTTCTCATAAACCACTTGTCATGTCGTCAATTTTCATGGAGGAAATGATAGCACATTATGAGGATACAAAGAGAAACACCTTCTTTAGCCAATTGACAAATCTCAAACAAAAGGGTTCAATGCAAGATCATATTGAAGAATTTCAAAAATTCAATATAAGGGTAAATGATATTCCATAGAAGAAAAGGATTGATGTCTTCATAGGTAATTTACAAGTTAACATTCAACATGAGGTTCATATTTGGGAACTTGATTCATTGGAGAAGGCATTCAGGTTGGCAAGAAAAATTGAAAGCGAAATTATGGAAACAAGGAATCTCACCACTCATGACTATAATTCTGGAAGTGTTTTTTTCTCCTAGCCTTCCACAACCTACAAGGTTTACACCACAACAATTGGAAGGAAAAAGAGAAAAAGGGCTTTGTTACAGTTGTGATAGAAAATACACTGAAGGTCATAAGTGCGCTGAGAAGAAATTGATTTAAATATATTATGAAGAAGAGGAAGAAAAGGATCAATAAACATCAAAAGAAGAGGATATACACCAGGAACCAACCCTAGGGAAAGAAGAAATGAATTCGACCATATCTTGTAAAGCATTGGCAAGAATTACCACTCCTCAAACTCTCAATATAAAAGGACATATCAAGAAGAAAAAGGTTCAAGAAGTGAAAGATCACATCGAGAAAGAAGAAATGAATCTGACCATATCTTGTAATGTATTGGTCGAAATTACCAGTCCTCAAACTACCAAGATAGAAGGACATATCAAGAAGAAAAATGTTCAAGAAGTGAAATATCACATCGAGCATCAAGAAATGAATCCGACCATATCTTGTAATGCATTGGAAGAAATTACCACTCCTCAAACTCTCAAGATAGAAGGACATACCAAGAAGAAAAAGATTCAAGCAGTGAAAGATTACATCGAGCATCAACAACAAGTTCTCCAACTTTTAAATGATAACAACACTTTGGTGTAGAATCGAAGGAAACAACAGGAAGATCAACATTGCAGTTAAAGAAGTTTTGATGTAGGTGATTGGGTATTTTTACGGCTACATCTCAAGCAAGCTATTCATGAGAAGGAAACGTTGGAAATACTACATGCACTTAAGAAATGGTGACCTTACCTAATGGGAAGACACTTCAAGGTAAAAATGGATCATGATAGTCTTAAATACTTTTTAGAACAAAGATTATCTTTAGAACAAAAAAAATGGGTCACAAGTATGTTCGGTTATGACTTTGAAATCATCTACGAAAAAGGGAAGAAAAATGTTGTTGCAGATGCACTCTCAAGAAATGATGAGGATATGGAAACATTGCTTTGTGCTATTTCTATTATCCAACTAGAATGGATAGACGAAGCAAGGGATGAGTGGAAGAAGGACAAAGAAGTGTGCCCCCTCATTCAAAAGTTGCAGAAGATCCCATTTCAAACAATATTTCCAGAACTTGACGAGGATGGAAAATTCATATTGGAACCTGGAGCATTCACAGAAACAAGAACCCGACAGCTACGAAATCGATCAATTTCAAAGTATCTCATCAAGTGGAAGAACTTACCCACTGAAGATTCCACATGGGAGGACAAGAATTTTATACAAAAGCATCAAGAACTACTCAAGCATTGAGGAAAACACTTGTTGAAGGAGAGGGGCATGTTAGATCCCTATACTACTAGTGTAACCCCTTATTGTTATTAGTAAGACCCCCTTATTATATTGTTGTGCCCATGTAGTACCCATATTTTTATTATTGTACCCCATAGAAGCCCACTACTGCTATTATTGTGTCCTTACATTATTATTGTTATGTTGGATTTGATTATATTATGACCCCTTAGAATCCTATATATAGAAAGGAGGTCTTGTCATTTGTATCATCCAAGAATTTTTCATTTATGTAATGCAAAGGAGGTTGCCCCCTTGAAAAGTCCTATTTTGAAGACGTTTATCTATCTTTTCTATCTTTTTGTGAGATGGTTCCATAACATTGTATGGTTTGAAGCAAGCTCCCCGAGCTTGGTATGTGCATATTGATAGCTACTTACTAAAGTTGGGATTCACAAGAAGCAGTGTCAATCCCAACCTCTACTTCAAGGTAATCCAAGGCATGTCATTGATTCTAGTTTTGTATGTTGATGATCTATTTTTGAAAGGTAGTGAGACTATGATGATCTGATGTAAGAGGACACTAGCCTTTGAGTTTGAAATGAAATACCTTGGTCTTATGCACTACCTTTTGTGCCTTGAAGTGTGGCAAAAGTCTAGTGAAAATTTCCTCTCACAAAGAAAATACATTGCAAAGTTAATAGAAAGATTTGGAATGATTCAATGTAAATCCATGGCCACTCCTATGGAAATAAATTTCAAGAAATTATGTGGAGATTCTATAGGACCAGACTTAGAATATCCATCTCAGTATGGACAATTGATTGGGGCTTTAATGTTCCTTGTGAACACCCACCTAGATATATGCTATGCAGTAAACACTCTGAGTCAGTTAATGACCGAGCCCCACCACTCACATTGGATAACTTCCAAACACATACTAATATACTTGCAAGGGTTGATTACAGTTGGCTTGAGATATTCTGTAGGAAATGTTCAGCTTCATGGATACACTAATACTGATTGGTTTGGAAATACTTTCGATAGGAAAATTACATATGGATGTTGTTTTAGCCTTGGATCTGCCATGATATCTTGGATGAGCAGGAAACAAAATTTTGTAGCATTGAGCACAACCGAAGTAGAATATATTACTACTAGCATGGCTATTTGTGAGGTAGTATGGTTAAGAAAGCTCTTTGGAGAGATGTTTGAGCAGGTCCTAAAAACCACAATAATATACTATGAAAACAAGAGTGGGATCTATTTGGTAGAAAATCTTATGTTCCACGACAAGTCTAAGAATACTAAAATTTGATATCACTTCATTTGAGATGTGGTGTAGAGAGGAACTATCAAGCTCCAATACATATCAACAGATGATCAGATTGTAGATATTCTCACCAATGCATTACCGAAGAGAAAGGTCCCATTCTTGAGAGAACAACTTGGACTGATGGATGTAGCCCCTCCATATAAGGGGAAGCACTAAATGAGGACACTAAGGATTCTCTTCCCACCCTGCCTAAGCTCTCGAGGTGAGGAATTGAGATACAAGGCTCCTAGGGTTGAGGGAATTATGGAATAGGGCAGTACCCTATCTTTTACCTAGGGTTGAATAATTTTGCTCCGCTATCTTTATAATGTCAAAGAATTCTACTCCCCTCTTGGTATTTGCAAAGTATACCCAGTGGGCATCATACCCTCAGGTAGGCCAGCTTGATGGGAATACCACTCCTCATTTTGTCCAATGAGTTGAGAGTGTACTTGGGGTGTACAACCCAAGTTGATTATGATGAAGGTGTTCTACCATTAATGGGAAGATCGGTAGGCAATAGGATGGGTTGAGATAACCCAATATGATACCAGGTTGAGAGTAAGCTCCCTGATGATATTTTAGGGTGGAGGGTGTACTCCCCTATGAAGAGAATTATCCTATTGCTCAGTATGGCTGGAAGCTATTTCTCCCCAACATGGTTCTAGGTTGAGATATTATCCTTGATGATGTACTCTTCGATGACGATTGATGATGATATTTCAGGTGGCAACCCAATAGCAGAGTTTCCAGATAGAAGCCTAATGGATAGAGAGTGGTAGACTAAGCTCCCCTCTTGTAACAAGTTCTTCTTCTTGTAGATCAAAAAAAGTTTCAGTAGTTAGGGTTGAGCTAAGATAGTTAAGCCTTACAACAACTTGACAAGATGATATAAATATGAGGGCAAGTTGAATTATCCCTAGTTGAGAGGGAGTGTTAATTTTTGCAACTGCAGTAAAATTCCACATTGGACAGCTCAGATGACCAAGATTATTCTTGCATTAAATTCCTCTTTTCGAGAGAATAAAAATAGACCTAAATATCACTTGATTCAGTTAAGCAAAAGTTAAGTTTTAAATTATTTTATTAATTCATTCATTATGGAATGGGTCAGCCCTAACCACTTGGGTAACTTCTTGGTCCATTCTTAACCCCAAGTAAACCCTCAAGACAACCTATAAAAGGAAGCGACCTCAAGCTCATTTGGACACACTCAAGTTATGTTTTTATTCTTCTACTTTTTCTTGGCTCGAACAGGTTCATTGATTGAAGTATTCACTGGGTTCGAGATCACAGGTGAAAGGGTCACTCTGAGTTAGGGTATTTCGGATCTTGTTCACTCGCACAAATCTAAAGTTTTTCATCCATAGTCACTGGTACATAGTGGCGAAGAGAGAAACTTTGACACTCTGGTCACTGGGAGGAATTTCAGAGGGAGTGACTTTCCCTTTAAAAGGTTATAGTCTCTGGTCACTGGCTTCAGGTATCACATGGAGTGACTTTGATTTGTTGCTCACTCGAATAGCACTGCATGAGTGTGACTTTGCCTTGATCAGTCACACGAACAACCTGACAAAGGAGAGACTTTGGATATTCGTTGTTTAGATACATAGTCGTAGGCATAGAGACCTCATGAAAGTGACTTTGCTATTACAGTTGCCCGCATACTGTCTTCGTGATTGTGACCCTAAGGTTTTCCATCGCACACAGACATCGTTAATGATAGCGACCCAGTTTAGATTTAGGCTTTTGACATATCATCATTAATGATCTGTGGATCTGGGTTTCTTTGTTGTAGATTGATATATCTAAGTATCTCTATTGTTATAACAACTCTGTAGATTTGTAGATCTGGTTTATTGTTACTTGCTACTGATTATATGTAATAGGCTCATTGTACTCACTATTATAACCTTTTATGATGATCTACTAAAGAAGAAGAATATTTGAAAGGGTTTCCCCCTTATGGGGTTTTCCCCTAGTCTTGGACCAATCTATTGTCTCTTATGGTTGTGTGTTATTGTCTTCTCTATCACTTCTTATATTCTTCATTCTTCAATTACATTTATGACTGATTATATTACTAATAGTTAGATGCATTGTTAATGAAAAGGATAAATTGGGCTAAAGTAACTGATATAGCATTGAATAATTACAAGATTTAACATTATGAAAATGAATCCTTAATTGCACAAACCATTTCTCAAGCCAAAGAGAATATTTGGATAGACATTAATGTATCAGTTACTGATTTATGGCCTTCAATTGAAATTATTTTTAGTAAGAAGCTTTATTCAAGAGATCACAAGAATCAGTAGCATAAATAAAGAAGGACCTAGACCATAAACCTGGAGATGTTATAAGGATAATCAAAGTCCTAAACTCCAAGAAAAAAGACGAGATTGAAGAATTCAACATTGAAGACATACCTGAAGTTGTCTTGGGGGCCATAAAGATTTTAACAAAAATAAATTTAATGTTACAACTTGAGAACAAGTGTTAGAACTAGGAAGTTAAAATTAACAAATTTCATATGAATTTTAATGTGTTACATTAGAAAGAACTTCTAGATATGCAGGATAAAAGTGGAAAATTGATCACACTTGAAGAATAACAACATAGGCTACATAATATAACAATGGACAAGACCAAATTTGCCAAAATCAAAGGAGTTATTACTTGGAACGCCTTCATTGAATGTTTAAACTATGATTTAGTAATAAAACATGAAATTAGACATTTGTTTCTAGTTCGATCCACTTTTGAAAAATATGCTGAAGTTGATGAGTCATATAGGAAAGTGTTAAAATTTTCTATACTGGATGAAAAGAGATGGGATAAACTGTGTGAACTCATCAAATAGGAACAAAATGCAAAATTTTGGGAGAAAACAACAAAATTTTAGCAGCATATAGTAGAATTTTAGGAAGATGCATAAGAACAAATAGATTTCCAACTATAGTCAACAACAACATCCCTCAAAATTAGTTCAATCCACTATTCTTAGTTCTAATTTTGTAAGATACCAAGTTTTGTGGATAATATTTAACTTTGTAAAAGATTTTGATTCCAATCTATATATGTTAAAAAGTTGAACTAACTATATATATATATATATATAATATATATATATATTATATATATATATATTATATATATATATTATATATACTATATATATATATATATATATATATATATATATTGTATTTCAAAAAACAAAGGGTTGAACCCTTGTGATGAACCATCAAACATGCTTGTAATTTCTTAACTATTTATGAAGTTTAATAGAAGGATTTGGAACTCATTCTGAACACCTTGTGTTTCTCTATTAGTTCCTCTAGTATTCATTTATGTTATCATTTTATATTTACTCTGCACATGTTTAAGGTAGCACATAAGTCTAGGTAAGATTAGATTGAATATCAATCTATCTAAAAGATCCTGCAAAGTTATCATTAATTAAAGAGATTAATTACTTGAAACTATTTGTTTCAATTAGTTCCTCTAAATCAATAAATTATTTCCTTTTGTCATCTCTTAAACATGTACTGTTTGGGTGTAGAAAATTTATGTACACATCTGCTATATATAAGGAATTTGATGTTCAGTTATAATATTTAAAGAATTATATATCTTCTTTACTCCTTCTTTTCATATCATTTTAAAGATTAATTTTTTGAAGAGTGAAGAGTCAATCTTTCTATTTTCTCAAAAATAATTAAGGTTTACATATGTTTAAAAGTTTAAGCATTGGTCAACCATTAAAAATAAAAATAAAAATTATTTTTTGATGCTTTGGCATGGTCCCTTAGCCTAAGACTATCTAAAAAGGACAACATATGATTAGCATTGTTGTTGGGGATCAAAGATTGAATTTTTTTCCCTAGTACAATGATTATTTGTCTCTTAACAGTGAATAAGAGGTCAGTAGGCTAAAACCCTTGACCTAGAAACTCCACTGGTTAAATCTGGCTTCATGCAGACATACAATATCCTAGTTAGATATTTGAAATTTTCTCTCCTTTATCAGATTTAGAGAGATTAGTTAGAATAACATCAATTAGACGTAGGTTAGAAGCCCCTCTAGCTACTTCTGCCTTTGTTCTATCTCAAGCACATTCACAACCTGACCCTTTACAGTCAACTCCAACGCCTGTTGAATTATCAGATCTTCCTCCAAAAGTCTTAGAACTCTTTTCTAAAGGAGTAGATCTTCAAACTGCACTTCTAATCCATCATCTTGAGGCTTTTCAACTTCCTTATTCACATTTGGAACGTACTAATAGTGAAGAAGAACCTAAACTTTCCCTTTATGAGTGTAAACCATTCGATTCTAAATCTTCTTTTGTACGTGCTTATCCATCTACTTCTACTAAATCTGAAGTGAAATTAAGTATTTATACTAATCCTCTAGCTTTTGAGGATCCTAAAAAGGCTCTTCCTAAAGTTCAGAAGTTAGTTATCAATCCTCATTTCTTCGAGAAACCAAAACCCTCATCACCTCCTTCTTCTAGTAAAGTGGTCTCTCCTAAAAAGACAACTCCATCTCATCAAATGGTTGGTATTCAACCAATTGCAGTAGCACGTTATGCATCCTTAGTTATTCCACCTACAACCTAACTCCTTCCTTTTCCCGATGGGTATTTAAAACACTTATCTAGATTTAATGGAGAAACTGGGCCATTTGATGAAGATCACTTAGTTGCATTCTTAGACTTTGTTGATAACATGAATGTTGAGCATGACGATGTATACACTAGACATATTGTAAATCCCTTGAAAGAAACGCTAGGATATGGTTCATACAACTTCAAGATAATTCAATTAATTCATGGGTTGAACTAGTTAATATTTTCAAAAGTCAATGGAGAGTTAAAAAAGACGTTGTGTATTACTTAACATAATTTTAAGACTTAAAAAGAAACCTTGGTGAACCTGTAGTTGATTTCATTAAGAGGTTCAATAAACTCTATAATAAAATGCCCCCAGATTGCAAACCTCTAGTAACTATTGTGAAGGTTAGGTTTTCAAAAGAATTTAAAGATGACTTTGTTGTAATCTTAGGGAAAGAAAATTCGAAACTCTAGTAGAAATGAAAACAAACGTAATCTAAGTTGAGGATAATAGATCGACATCTGCTAAACTAAAAGTTAAGGCAGAAAAAACAGAAAAGAGGATGAAAACTAGAGAAGAAAGTACCTCATCAAAGACTAAAAATGAAGACCATAAAATTAATGAAATAACCTCTCTACTTAGAAATATCTCTAACATAATCTTTAGAATGGAAAATGAACCTAGAGAAACTAAACTAGTTTCAAATAGACCATAAGTTCAATATAGAAAACCTTTCCAACCTCAAATTATGCAAATGCCAAACACTGATCAACAAATTCGTCCTCCCTTAACGATTGATGATCAAGATCCTGAAGAAAATGTTCTTGTGAATACAAATGATATCAATTATTTTGAAGATCCATCATCATAAAATGCTATTGTCCCAATTACTCAAGATCAATGTTTAGTTCAAAATAAAGAAAATTCTTAAATTTCTAAGTATCAAGTTTTTTTTTGAATTCCTAATTGCTAAATTAAACAGAAGGTATGACCTTTGATTAAGACTAGGACCTGGTAGTACAGCCAAAATGCCTACCTTTTATGAACCTCAAGTAAAATCATCTCAAACACAATCCACATTAATTCAACCACAAAATCAAATACAAGAACAAAATATTACTGAAAAAAAATGTTCCAACTATCTTTAATGTTGAAAGAGAGTTAGAAAGAGTTAAACTTCCAATCCCATTATCTAAACTCTCTAAAAATCAAGGTTATAAACATCAAGTTTCTAAATGGATTAAATCTTCAAGTATTGATGCAGAGGGTGGTGTCATTAGTTTACAGGATGAAAAACCTCAAGTTGGTTTTGGTCCTAGTTCAGATATGATTGATGAAACTATACTTCCATTCTATGTGATGCAGGAGCATACAGATCAACAATTTCATTATGTTCTAGCTAACTTAGGGGTCTTGTGTTTTCAAAGAAGTTGGATTCCTATGTATGTAATTATTAATGTTTTGAGTGATCAAAATAGGAAGTAATTAGATATTGTGAGGATATTTGTAAATTCTCTCGAATGTAGGAGAACATGAGTGATGATGAGTGATTAGTGGAGATTGAGAGAGTTGGAAATCAATTATAAGTCTTAGACTAGGAAGTGGTGTCATGATTCGTGGAACTAGAGAGGATTCTTAGGGATTACTAGAGTTAAAAGTGGACTTAGAGGATATTCAAGATTTCGATCAGCAAATTAAGGATCTGAACCAGAATTGGTTTAATGGAACCTTTTGTATAAATGTAAGCCTAAAAGGCATAGTAGAGAGGTAGAGAGTAAGTCAGTCAGTTAAGCCTATGGGAAAAAAAGGAAAGGCCGCTGATATTGAAAATCAAGCTAAGGAAGAAATTCCTATGTAAATGTTATTTAATACATATAACTTGATTCTAAGCTAGTGTGATGTGTTGCGTAGTTGAATTATAAGTTGTGTGTTATCTAGAGTAATTTTGTGTAACATAGGTTGTAGGTGTGCAGAACCAGAGAAGAGGTGTAGAGAGGAGTGTTTTACGTGGTTGCACACACATAGTGTTGGAGAGAACCTTCACAACAAAGGTGAAGGAAGTGTAAAGGCATGAGCAGAGATCGAGATCAGAAGAAGTGAAGATCATGAGGCAAAGACAAATACACAGGAAGAGAGTCGAACGAATGAGCTATTACACAGTAAGAGACAAAAGAACGTATCAGAGGAACATAATCATTGGATTAATCAGATCAACGGACGAGGTTGTGTGCGATATGCAGCTAGGATTAAGTCACGCAAAATAAAGTGAAGAGGATGAATGGCGAAGGTTAAGCGCTAACCCTTTATTAAGCCTAGGTTCTTTAAGTTTCATATTAAGCACGTGGGCAGTTTCCAAAGATGGGAAGCAGTGTCTCGCGTGCCCTAAAGGTGGTAAGCAGTCTTTCAAAATTTCACGTGATTAAGCTTATAGGCCAACACGTAGTAAATGGTGGAGAGAGAAAACCAATTTTCTCTCATTCTTTCAATCAGATAACGGTCATACAAATATTTGCACGAGATTGTGCAATAACCATTGGATCAAGCGAGATTGATCAATGGTGGAGATCAACCAAGCTGGTTGGCGAACGGTTGACATGACAACCATTTGATTAGGCGAAGCAGATCAATGATGGAGATCGTTCAGGATAATTAATGATCGGGTGATGCGACAATTGTTGGATCGAAGAATGAGATCGATGACGGAGAATTAATGCACTAAGGAGAGCATTGATATATGTGCAAAGGTTTGAAGAATGGCGGAAAGGTAAGGTTTTAAGTGTGATTATGGAATATTTCTATTATATGGAAATTATAATAGAAATAAACGGAATCAATGGATTATGGGTTAAACTGAAACCAGAGTAAAAGGGGTAAGGTTAATATGTGTGGGTAATAAAAATTAACCAAAGATTATGAAGGTTTCACTCAAAGGTTTATTAAAGTCTAAAATTGGGATATTTAGACAAATATATTTCCTCTTAAAGACTTAAACTTTGATCAAGTAGGTTTTCATCAGATGTTATGTTTCCGCTTATGTATTTATTTAAGGAGCCTTAAACCTTGACTTATGGAAGGTTTCCTAAGTATGGAATCTTTGGAATTCCTGGGACACACATAGTGTGACATGAAATTGTATTTGCATACTATGGGTATATGCGGCTTAGGCTGCATCATTGGGGCATATGCAACTTAGGCTAACATCACTATGTCACCTTGAAAATTCATGACTACCTTTTATATGATTTCATGTTGGATTCTGGTGCTTCCCATAATCTGTTTCCTTAGTAATCATGGATCAACTTCAACTACAAATCACTAGACCATAACTTGACTTATACATTTTTTACTGTAAGAAAGTACCCTATCTCGAATTAATTAAATATTTAGTGGTAGCACTTGCTTTGATCCCTATTAAGAGTATAGTATCAGATATTGTTGTCATAGATATTCCCCCAAATATTGGAATGTTATTATCTATATATTGCCGTGCCAAGTTAAGGGGAAGTCTATAAATGGACATGTCTTATGCTACAATCCCAATTTATGGAGGTGAACATTTAAGATTATATAGAAAAGTTAGATTCATTAATATAGACTGTAAATAAAATCAGGCAATTAGTCATCCTATCTATGAAATTGAACAATATTTTGGATGCTTTACATTGGCTGCTAATGAACTTCCAAATCCTCAAATTACTATTCAAGAAACTATCAATACCCCACAATTATAAACTCTAGCATTTGGAAAATGTATTTTGATGGAGTATTTTCCAAAGATGGAATGGGAATAGGAATTGTACTCATCTCTTCTGATAAGAAAAATATAACTCAATCTTTTAAATGAGATTTTGAGGTCACAAATAATGTGGTAGAATATGAAGCCCTAATTTTAGGATTGGAGTTATCCAAAAGCTTGAAAGTTGGAAATATAGTTGTATTTGGTGATTCTGAGTTAATTGTCAAACAAATCAGAAACCTCTGTCAAACTAAGCATCCTAGGCTAACAACTTATAGGGATGATGTTTAGGACTGTGTAGATAATTATTTTCAAGCATTTAATATCACATCAATCCCAAGAGAAGAAAATATTCATGTTGATTCTTTGGCACAACATGAATATTCTTGATGGTGATGGAGGGACTTCTTTTTTTTCCGCGCGCGCTCTGCTCTGCTCTGCGGAGTAAGGTTTAGGTTTGAAGCCGCCTGCGTGCCCGCCGCAACCATGAGTGGACTTGGGGTTGGGGAGTCTGCTCCCACCCCTCCATCTTCTTCAGAAGAAGCATTTCGCAACCTGTTAAAACAGAAAGGGAAGAAACGACAACCCTCTGAAATCCCAAAATTTATAAAAAAGCTCGAAGAAATTCCAGAGATAGCACTTCTTGAGGAACAGCCGATTAAAATAGCTCTTGCTCTAGCCGACAGAGGCCTGGTAGGGCAGTTTATGGGCCGATGGCCTTCCACAAAAACCACAGACGAATGGATTCAGCGAAACTGGAGACCTCAGCTGAAAAATCACGTGATTTGCTATGTTGTGGGACGAGGCTACTTCATTTTTGAATTTACCTCCAAAGAAGATCATGATCTAGTGTTCAGGAACGGGCCGTATTTTATGGGAAATCAGGGACTGTATCTCAACAAATGGAGCCCTGATTTCGATCCCTCTGTCGATGTCCCTAAGGAGGCGCCGGTCTGGGTTCGTCTTCCGAATCTCTCGATACATTGCTGGAGCTATCAATCCCTGCAGAAGATTGGAAATGGGCTGGGTCGTTTCATCGACAAAGCTGATCACAAGGGCCAATATACCTGCGCTAGAATATGCATGGAAGTCGACCTGGAAGCCGGTCTACCAGAAGCAGTCAAACTCACAGTTGGAGATTGGCAGCATTATCAGAAGCTGGATTACGAGCAGTTTCCATTCAAATGTCGAACTTTTCATGAGCATGGACACTTCCAACGAAACTGCCCAAAATCTCCAACAGGGATCTCGGTCGAAGAAGAAGGATGGAAAGAAATTAGAAAGGGAAAGGCTGTCCCAAAGCCCCCGGGGCAGAATAACTCAGTACCATTGGGGAAGCCACAATCTAAGACAAAGGCCACTGTAGCTCCAAAAGTTGGCTCCTCCTCAGGAGAAAAGGTGGATGTCTTGGAGACACAAGAGGAAACAGGAAATCAGCTAAAGCAAGGGAAAGAAACTGAAGCCGAACCTTCTGTTCCACCAGCTGAAGACTGCTAGAGAGGAAATGAAAGCAACGAAGAACACATCAGCCTCGCCTCTGACTCTGAGGGAGATTCAGAAGAGCGAGATTCCGAGACTGATAATTCACAAGTCACTCCCATCAAAATGACAAGGGGTCGGAAATCCAGAAAGAAGCAGAGAGAAGAAAAAACTTATCAAGAAGTCCTCCAAGGCTCCCAAAAAACCCTCAAAGGAATGATGAATACTAGCTCAGGGCGCAAGAGTGCCAGGGCTCCAAAAGGAGCCTCGATCCCCCAACCCAGTAAATAATGAAATACATCTCCTGGAACTGTAGAGGATTACGTAGCAAGTTGAAAGAAGAAGCCATGAAAGACATAGTGAGAATATATTCGCCTAAAATCATCCTCATCCAGGAGACAAAGCTGGAGGATCTTATTCTCCTCCAATCTAGTAAAGTTTTTTGGGAAAAAGGTCATGGAAGAGCCGTTAGTGCAAGAGGCGCTTCTGGTGGAATTGCCACCTTCTGGAACAACGTCATATATGATCTTATTCAAGAAAAAAGTAGCCCCCACTGGCTTTTCACTCAGCTCCTTCACAAAGATTCTGGTCAACATGTTAGTTTGTTTAATATTTATGCTCCTGTAATGCCAAGCGAGAAAAAAATTTGTTGGAACTCGCTTCAATATTTTCTTTCAGAGAAAAATCCAGAAAATATGATTATTGCAGGTGATCTTAATGTAACCCTTGCTCTCGATGAGAAAAAGGGAGGCTCCAATGTCAGGGACCTTGCCAGAGAATGGGTTGAAGATATTATGATAGGATGGGATCTGGAAGATATTAAACCTTCCTCAGGTAAATTCCCCTGGTCTAACAAAAGATTAGCCCCCAACCACATTGATGCCCATTTGGACAGATTCCTTGTCCAATCTTCTTTCTTGACATGTGGTCTTATGGCCTCTTCTAAAATTCTTCGAAATCTCACTTCTGACCATAAGCCTATCATCCTCGAGCTTGCTCAGGATGGTAATCTAGGCCCCATTCTGTTTCGTTTCAGCCCTCTGTGGATTCAGCATGAAGGATTTCAAGAGGTGGTCTCGGATGCTTGGAATAGGCCAGTCCATGGCTCTCCTTTCTTCGTGTGGGAAGAGAGACGCCTAAAAAGAGCTCTTAAGGAGTGGGCTAAAAGTTTGAAAACTCCTTCGGCCAAAAGGAAAGGTTCGCTTAATAGTCTAGCTGCTCACCAAATAGCTATGGAGCACAATCCTGTTACTCAAAGCCTTCTCCAAAAAGAAATCGAGCTGCAAAAAGAGGTTCATAAATCGACCAGGGATGAGGAAGAATTCTAGAGATAGAAGTCTAGGAATCTTTGGTTAAAGTCTGGAGATAAAAACACTAGCTTCTTTCATAAACAAGCCGAAGCTCGAAAGCATTTCAAATCTGTTTCTGAGATATATTACCAAAACACTGTGGTTAAGGACTTCGTTGGCATCAAGAGAGCTACATACTCCTTCTTTAAAGATCTTTATTCGGCTCCTGAAGAAAACCATATTGATCCCCACTCCTATCTGATGAACTTAATCCCCAAGTGTGTTAAGAACAAGGATAATGCAATGCTGACTGCTCCGATCAGCATGGACGAGCTCAAGGAAGTTCTGGATTGCATGGAGCCTGATAAAGCCCCAGGCCCTGATGGGTTTTCCGTCAGGTTTCTCTTAACTTGCTGGTCGACAATAAAAAAAGACTTGTTGAGAATGGTTAGGAAATCCCAGAACTGTGCAAGGCTGGGCGGTGGCATCAATTCGGCCTTTCTAGCCTTGATTCCAAAAGAAAAAGGCGCTTCCGACTTCAGCAGATTTAGACCCATATCCTTGTGCAATTCTAGTTACAAGCTGGTCTCCAAAATAATTGCCAACAGACTAAAGATTATTTTGCCAGCCATTATCCCTGAAAATCAAGGCGGATTCATAAAAGGAAGAAAGATATTGGACAACATCGTGTTGGTGCAAGAAGCAGTTCACTCCAGCTGCCAAAGAAATGAGAAAGGTATGGTAATTAAGCTCGATTTGGCCAACGCATTCGATAGGGTGAGACTTGAATTTTTGATCAACGTGATGAAGAAGTTAGGCTTCTCATCAGCCTTCATAAACTGGGTAAATGCCTGTATTGCCTCGCCATGGATTGCGCCACTGGTCAATGGCCATTCTACTGACTTCTCCCAAGCCTCCAGGGGCCTAAGAAAAGGATGTCCCTTGTCTCCACTCCTATATGCTATCTAGGCCTCGGTGCTTAGTTATCAGCTTGATCACAATCAGCAAAATCAAACCCTGCCTGGTCTCAGATCGACTCACAAGGTGAAAGACATTAATCACGCCCAGTTCGCAGATGACACATTGCTGCTTGGAGGAGCCAGCATAATCTCTGCCAGATCCTTCAAGAAGGAGCTGGACATTTACATGATGTTCTCAGGAAGCAAAATTAACTTGCGAAAATGCTCTATCTACGGCTGGAACTTCTCGATTAAGGAGCTGTCTGATATTTCAAGGCTATTAGAAATGGAAGGCATTCGAAAATGGGAGTCATTTAAATATCTCAGGATCCCTATCTTTAAATCCAAGCCTAAAGTTGCTCACTGGCTGCCACTGCTAGATAAGCTCAAGAACAGAATCCAAGCTTGGGGAGCCTCTTGGCTGAATAATGCAGGGAAAGTCATCCTCATGAAGTCGGTCCTTATAAGTATGCCTCTATATCAATACTCTGCTCTTCTTGAACCTAAAAACTTCCTAAGTAAAATGGACAGTCTATTGAGAAGATTCCTGTGGGAAGGTGGGAACAACAATGTTAGAAGGATCCACTTAGTGAACTGGGAGATTCTCAAGAGACCCCTTCTGGAAGGCGGCCTCCACCTGCATAACTTGGCTGCTCAAAACCTCGCTTTGGGATCCAAGATCCTGCGGAATTTAGTCTCTGGAAACTCAAGCTGGAGTAAAAGAGTAATTTGGAAGAAATATTTCCAAGGGCAATGTCTGAGATGCTTGGATAATCCCCTAAGAACTTTAAAAGGATCTTCGATTTTCAATCTCTGCAGCGCTGATATGGAGCACTTCTGCCACTATCTTTACTGGATCCCTTGCAATGGGAGGAAGATCAAAATCTGGGAAGACTCGATTCTTAGTGATCCACCTTTAATTCAAATGGAAGGGCTGGCAAACATTAAAGCCTGGCTTCAGTCCTACAATCTGCATTCACTGTGGGATATTTCTACCTGGAAAGACGACACCGATAGACTATGGGACAGCTGGAATTTGGGGGAGGTTCCTCCAGGGTTACAGGGGGAAGCTTCATTACTGTTAGATCTGCTTCAAGGAAAATCTCCCTCAAAGGCCACCGCTAAAGACAAAAGAGGTTGGGGCTCCCTTTCAGGCTCTTACACGGCTTCCGAAGGTTATAAAAGAATGATGGCTATCCCTTATGCTCCTCCAAATCCATCTCAATGGAAATTTATTTGGGATTTCCCTACCCTCCCCAAAACTGATTTCTTCTGTTGGACTGTTGCGCACAACAGAATTCTTACCAGAGACAACTTGCGAAGACGTGGGATGGAAGGGCCTTCCAGATGCTCCCTTTGTTTGTCTTAAGAAGAAAATGCCAATCATCTGTTGTTTCTTTGCCCCTTTGCTCGGGCTATCTGGAGGGGAGTTCTACTGTTGAGTCCAACTAATCTTGAACTTCCAGACAACATTCCTTCCCTGTTCTGAACTTGGGCAAGCTTATCTCCCTTCAGCCTTAGAAAAAAAAGTCTTCTTCAAACAAGTTGGATGTGGATCCCTAAATTTATTTGTTGGAAACTATGGTTGGAGAGGAATAATAGAATTTTCAGAGGAGAAAGCTGCACTTCTACAAGAGTTATTACAAAAATCAAAGCTTTGCTGGGCGAGGTTCTGGAATCCAACTCCTCCTACAGGAATGAAATTAGTCTGACCAAAGAGGAGGAGCAACGACTTAATGCTCTGGTTCCAAATCTGAAGGAAAGGTCCATCCCTCCGGCAATTACCCATGCCGATTGGGAGATCAGGCTGGAGGAACTGGAGTTCATCAAGTGGAGATCTGCATTGGACGATCACTGTTTATTCTTTGACGGGGCCTCTAAAGGAAACCCCGGGGTTGCTGGGAGTGGTGGGGTTCTTTTGAGTCCTAGCAGTTCAACGGAAATGAGATTCCACTGGGGACTGGGCATCGAAACCAATAACAGAGCGGAGGCTCTCGCATTGTGGCAGGGGCTGAATCTAGCGAATAGCAGAAATATCCCTTCTCTCTCAGTATTTGGAGACTCTCGACTTATCATCCAGGCGCTGGCTACTCAGAAGACCCTACACCAGGTTCAATTAGCTCCAATCATAAAAAAAATACGGCTCTTACTGCCCAAGTTCAAGAAAATCTCCTTCTTTCACATTTTAAGAAATCTCAATTCTCAAGCGGATATGGAGGCCAACCTGGGTTCCCAATGCAATCGGAGATCTCTGTTAGTCAACTCGATGGAATCTCTCTGCTCCATTCCTTGATTTTACTTCTGTCTGGACTTCTGTTTCTATTCGACCTCGAGGTTTATGCTCTCCCCTCTCCCCTGTTCTCCGGGATCTGTTCTCACTGTATAGTCAACCCAATTAAAATTATGATCGCTGGCCTGATTCCTTATTCAGCCAATCCTCCTATAAATGATCCCTTACTCCTATCGATGCCTCTCTTTAAAACGCCCACAAATACTTCTCAGTTCTTCAGCTCCAGTTCGAACCTCACTCTGTCCTCAAACCTACAGACAATTCTCGTCAAAATCATCGATCTCATCTCCGAAAGGTTGCATTCAAGATGTGTTTTCCTGAGAGATGCATTTGGGCGTCGGAGCATTTCCTCTTCAGCAGCAATCTATCCTAAGTATGAGCAGAATCTAATCTTATGGTTTGCAAGACCACGGTATGGCCAGGGAAGGCCTCTAACCCTTGTGCGATACCACGTCCTCTGCCCAGTAGCTCTTCAGTCCCGTGGATCATTCTCCAACAGCGAAGCGAATATCTCTCTGAACTTGAACCCCTGGTTTACTAGTTTATTCTTAAAGGAAGGCAAAACTGCTAGATGCGTTGTCTCCTGTGTACTCTGCCAGCAATCTCAACAGCTATCCTTGAGAATTTTTCTCTGCCAGCGCTGCAATGTAAAAGCCTGCGGCAGCTAGTTTGCCGCCATAAATAAAATAACCGTTACTGCAAAAAAAAAAAAAAAAAATGAATATTCTTGATCCTTCTTTTAAAATTCCTGATCCTTTACAATTGCATTATCAGATAGAGATAAAATACAAACCTTTTATCCATGACAATCTCAAACACTTGCAGGTTTTTGAAGATGTTGAACAATTTTTTTTTTAACAAGAAATAGATTAATTTTATGCTTTACATGTGGAATAAGAATACATTAATGAAATCAAATCTAATGAATATGATCAAAATTGACATTTAGAACATAAAATTGTTGAATATGGTATTATTCAATTCCTAAATAGTTACATTCCAAAGGGATTAGTTCCCCCTGAAAAACTATTTGATCATAACAAAGTGTCTAAAACTTCATTCATACATTCAAACCAAGAAAATGTCCAGGACTGTAATATTGGTACATCTGATGAAATCAGAAGTGTTAAAATCTCAGCATTATTTCCTCAAGAAATCAGTGAAAAATATTTCAATATTTTGAAAAACTATAAATATGTATTTGCATGGTCTATGAGAATTGAAAACCTATGACCTAGCCATTATAGAACATAAAATTCTTCTCAAACCTGAAGCTAAACCATTTCAATAGAAATTAAGAAGAATACACCCAATCTTGTTGCCAATCTTTAAGAAAGAAATTAAAAAATTATTGGATGAAAAAAGCATTGTTCCCTTGAGATACTCTGAATGGATAGCCAAACTAGTACATGTTAGGAAGAAAAATAGTGAAATAAGACAGTGTGTTGACTTTAGGAATCTGAACAAATTGTATTTAAAAGATAATTATCCATTACCAAAGATGGAACAACTACTTCAGAGAGTTTCAGGTTCAAATAGGATTTAAAAATTAGATGGGTTTTCCGGATATAACTAGATCCTGGTTAGTCTAGAAGATAGAGAAAAGACAACGTTTATAACTCCTTCGGGTATATTCATGTATGCCAGAATTCCATTTGGTTTGATTAATTTAGGAGAAACTTTTCAAAGAGAAATGTATCTTTCATTTGTTGGTAAGATCAATAAATTCATTGTCATTTATCTTGATTACTTAACTATATTTTCCAACTTTGATGAGAAACATTTGAAGCATTTGAGAAAAGTTTTTGAAAGATGCAGGAAATATGGGATTTCTCTTAATCCTAAAAAGTCATTTTTTTTTCATGAAAGAAGGAAAGTTGTTGGGAAATAATTTTGAAGGAAAGAGTTGCAATCGATCCAAAAAGAGTCTCAACAATTCAGGTAATCAGTTTATAAGGGAAATTCAAGCATTTTTAGGAAAAATAAATTTTTTGAGAAGATTTATACCTAATTATGTTGAGATTGTGAAAGATATTACTGACATGCTTAAGAAGGAACATGAATTCAAATGGGTAGTACATGTTAGATATTCTTTTTCATATATCAAGAAATCCATTTCAGAAGCCCCAATAATAGCTAGTCCAAACTACTCAAAACCTTTTAGTATCTTTTCCTTTGCTTCTGACACTACCTTAGTTGTTATTTTACTACAAAAAAATGATGATGGTTATGTGAAGCCAATTTCATTTTTCAGCAAGGTGATGAGAGATGTTGAGTTGAGATATGACATCATAGAGAAGCAAGCCTATGCCCTTGTCCAAGCCCTAAAAGCATTCAGAACCTATGTATTGCATTCTCCTGTTATTGCTTATGTCCCTAATAATTGATACAGGAGCATCCAGACTTAGCCAACAATGTGAAAGATTGTTCACATGTTGTGGCTAAACAAGTTGAATTTCATTGAATTGATTAGTCAAAACTCAGTTTTACTAACAGGATTTGATCTCTCAAGAAATGAGTTTTATTTCATTATTGTAATAGTTAGAAATTGTCTTATTTTAGGTTCAAAGATAAGTTGTTAGCATAGGTTTGAGGTAGAGCTAGGAATTAGAAGATTCAGTGTTAGAATTATTAAAAATAGAGATTGAGTTGTTAGACATAGTTAGAGTGATATCCGATCGATAAAAGGAACGAAAAATGTAATGAAAAGAGAGAGGATTGACGAGAGGATTGAGTGGAGCGAGAGCAAGAATAGTGTGTGGATTTCATATGAAATAGAGGTCTTTTATTTTTTTATAATTAGGCCCAAGTCCGAGACTCTGTAACTCTTTTATTATGAATAAATTGTTGTTGTGTGCGTGATTACATATACAGCCTGTGGAAATCCTCGAGTGCTTTGTTTTCTTTGTATTCGACAGAGTGTTATTTCCTTTTTTTCTATATTTATGCATAAATCGTAGAATGAATAGAAGTAAGAGGTTTTTTTATATAAATCTTATTGTTTGATCCACTTTAATCCTGACCGTTGGATCACCGATATCGGGTAAGGAAAGTTTATTACATCGTTTTGGTCCTACAAGCAAAAACCCCGACTTACACTAAAAATTAGTGCAAAACAGAGATCAGATCCAAGTTCGGACATGAAATATTATTGATGGGAGCCTATACCTTATCAAGTCCGAAAGACTGATCGGATCGACGCTTTGAAATGAAAGGAGTCTAGATAGTGGGTATTGCGATTTGTGATCGATTGATTCAATCATGGTTGTTAGATTGTGGACTAATCACAACCATTGGATCACGAAAGTGGTTGCGCTACAGTGAAGGGTATTTCGAGTGCCATAAAGGTTGAAAGATAATTTGAAGGTTCAACATCCGATCCCATTGAACCTTTGACACATAGCTGCGGAGGAGAGATAAAAATCGTTTATCGGGCGGTTAACCCCTGGCTTATTGTCTCACCTGATATCTCCGACAACCACAAGATCTCACAAATCCAGATCGAAGTCACAAAGGATCAATGCATTGACTATCGATGTATGATGAGCGCGCCGATTTAAAAAGGTAATTTTCATTATTTTTGGTTGTTTTCAAAGGAATTCCGATATAAAAGGGAAAAGGTCGGGTTATATTTAAAAGGCGACCGTGTGGTGATTATTGGGGTTTTCTTGAGTTCTGCTTCTACCTGCGTCAATAATGCAATCAAAATTGTTTTAACACAACCTAGTACAGATGGAAAGAGGGGGAGGGGAAGGTGGATAGCCAAGATACTTGAATTTGATCTAGATATTAGACCTACCAAATTGGTAAAATGATAGGGTTTAGCCAAAATTTTGGTTGAATCAAATTGTAAGATACTTGGTATCAACACCATTTTGCAAATATCAACTAGGAAGACTCCACAAGAACCTTCTCAAATATTAGCAGAGAAGAATCCATAAGAACCTTCTTAGATCTCAAATGAGGAGAATCCAAAAGAACCTTCTAAAATGTTAGTAGAGAAGAATCCACAAGAACCTTCTTCTAGTTCAGATCTTGTTCCTCTGCCTCTACATATTGATGAAAACTTTTAACTTTTACATTGGTATAGTGACATAGTGAATTTTCTTCAAGATTTGAAGTACCCACCAAAATTTACTAGGCATCAATTGAAATCTCTTAGAATCAAGGCTATAAGACAATGTATCAAAAATCCCAATTTACATTGGAAGGATCCTTTGAATATCCTTTTATTATGCTGAACTGAAAGAGAAACTAAAGGAGTCACTAAATAGTTCCATGAAGGTATTTGTGGAGGAAATTATGCTTAGAATGAAACTGCATATAAAATTCTCAAAGCAGGTTTCTATTGGCCCAAATTATTTGCACATGTTAGAGAAAATGTAAGAAGTTTTATCCCATGCAAGATATTTACTGGAAAACAAAGGCTAGTAGCACTTCCCCTTGTTCTAGTTTTAATTGAAGCTTCATTTTTACAATGGGGATTAGATTTTATAGGTGAAATAGTTCTAGCTTCCAA
Source organism: Pinus taeda (assembly GCA_000404065.3). Lineage (NCBI taxonomy): Eukaryota > Viridiplantae > Streptophyta > Pinopsida > Pinales > Pinaceae > Pinus > Pinus taeda. The sequence continues at coordinate 76,857 of APFE030621838.1, forward strand.
CAACCAACATAGATGGATATTAACTGCCACTGATTACTTCACCAAGTGGGTAGAAGCAATCCTAGATAAGAATGAAATAGATACAGTGGTTATCTCATTCATTGAAAAAAATATATTGTCTAGATTTGTGTTAGGACCCTATAATACTAGTGATTTCCCCATTACTATTGTCATTGTATCACTTATTGTTATTATTGTGCTCCTGTTGTCCCCATATTGTTATTAGTATGCCCCATAGAAACCCACTATTTTTATTTTTGTGCCCTTATGTTATTACTGTTATGTCGGCTTGATAATATTATGACCCCTTAGACTCCTATATATAGAAGGGAGGTTTAGTCATTTGTATCATCTAAGAATTGTTCATTTGTGTAATGTAAAGTAGGTTTCCCCATCTAAGAGGTTGAATTCTAAGGAATTGGTCTATCTTTTCTATCTTTTTGTGAGCTTTCCTAACATTTGGTATCAGAGCTTTGGATTCTAGGGTTTCGCTGCTCCAAACAGGTCATCGTGGAAATTTCGCTATAGCTTTTTTCTGTGACGTTGTGTTGGGGAAAAGTGATTGCCTATCATTTAACTTTTCAACCCGGGGGTTTCGTAAACTTGTGAAGCATGTGTACACTGTATGTGCTAGAAATTGTCTTTCAGTTTAGATCAATCTAACTACAAAATAATGAAAACCAATTCATCTAATCTATGAAATCAAAAAATAAAAATGAAATTCAACTAACCTATGAAATAAAAGACAACTAATGGATACTTAGTTACTCCAACATCCAATTATAAAGTGTTACCTTCTTGATATGAGGTGTAAGCAACTATTTATACATTAAATTCTAATGCCCTAGAAAAGCAAGTAAAGTGTGTAGAAAATAACTCAGTAATTGCACGTGTTCAATATTCAACCATTCAATATTGAAACATGATTAAATAAATTTCTTGAAATGATATTTAGGAATATCAGTTAATGAAATTAAATGAGGATCTTAAAAGAAAATATAAGGGCATGAAAAATTAAAGCTCAATGATTGCATAAGTTGAACATTCAATCACCCAATTTGATGTCACCTTCTTGGCTTGATCCTTAATTCAATTATACAATGAATTGATGGTTTGATCTAAGAAAGTAAATAACAGAATATGAAAGGAAACTAAATAACTATGAGCCCTTGCCTCAAACTTAATCCAATTAGAAAATACATAAATCTTCCCTATTGAAATGTTTTTAGAAAAGCAAAGATTACACAATCATTCTAAAACTAATACTAAGAAAGAAAATGAACTTTAATCTACAAAAGCAATTAAATCTCACAATCATTAGATGGCCATTCCAATGGTGTATGATGATGGAAAGTGAAGAAGCACCATATACAAGCTTAACCAAATCAAAGTGAACATCACTCATGAGCATGGTGCCAAATCCAAATTCTATATTCAAAACATGAACATTCCCCAACTTTACACATGCCTTTCAAAGGAAAAGGCTCTCATATTTATACAAAAACATAAGAAGCTACCCTATTTAATGAAGTTCCACTAAAATCTCATATAGTTACAACAAAATAGCTCATAATGAGATACATATCCCCTAGGTGTCTCATAGAGTTCTAATCCAAATAGAAAATGATGAGGCACCTCATAGAGTTACAATCGAAATAGGACACATATCCAAATCTCCTTTGAAGGGAATTCGGATTTGAGAATTGGAGGCCACATAAGGGTGCCTTGGAAGCTTCCAAATGACCTACACATGTCATAAAACTCAAGCCACATATAGATACATGAAACCATGTTAATTTCCTATTTTTTAATCATAAATTCACTTTAAACACATGAAATAAATAACTTTGGTAAATAAGGATCCTAACCCATATATTTATGAAAATGGTGGCTAATGAAAGGTTATATAGTTATGGAGTTGTGACATGTGAGTGAAATGGTGGCGATCAAGATGAACGTGGATGTCATTTTGAAGACATTTTGGAGGCCCAACATACCTCCCAACTAGAGTAATTGCATGTCCTCATGCAAATATTGCTTTAATTCTTTGATTTGCTTGCAACGAATTTGCTTTTGAATGAGCTTGGCTTATGTCATATGTCCTTAAATTTTGTATTTGACATTTTTTGTTTTTATTTTTGCAAAGTATTCCTTGTCATACATTGAATTTCAACATGTTTGGTTGGTTCTTGTGTTCCAATACCTTGTTTCTTTTTGTTACAACAATATTTATTGAACATACTTAAGAATGCATCTTTAAGATCAACCATATAGTGTGCTCTTCATATATACATTATTTGCAAATCATATAACTTTTTGAACCATAATGCAATCATAATTGATCAGGAAAAGTATGTTAGGATGAAATGAAAATGTGTGATGGTGTATGATATATGAATATGAAATGATGTCCCTTCCCCCAACTAAAGGTATGACAATGTGAAAGAGGAAGTGAGGAATTTCCCAAAGTTACAATTTTAGTATTTTAAAGAATTGTATGACTAAAAATTAGAAAACCACATACCTTCACTTACCTTCGATGTGCATGAGTTATGGAAATTGAAGAGTGTGGCTGCTTTTGGATCATGGAATGTAGAACTCATCTGCTTCTTGGTTGCATAAATGATGGATGAGATAGTGAAGTGGATCTTTTATTTCTGCTGCTAAATCTATTTTTATCTTCTGTAAAATGTTGAAATGATATATTCTTCAATCGCTATAAAACTGATGGTACAACTCTAGTCATGCGAATAAATGTGTCGGTGTCGAGCATGAAGAGAGGTCATTGGATTACCGACCATCGATGAATGTCGTTAACCAATGCGAGGCAAACTCACCATTAATGCAATGAGTGCCAAGGTACCTAAAAACATCTTGTGAAGGGCGAATAAATGAGATTATTTCAAGCCACTTGCAAGATCCAACGATCAAGGGACATTGATGTATTCTCATGATTGCTGACGAGAGAGCCTGTCATTAAGGCATACAAGCCTCGAGGTACTAATGAGGACTCTAGCCTTGGACCTAGATAATGTGTCGATGTCGATAGGCCAAGGATTTTTAGAAGGAAGTCCTTAAGGAATCCTCCATCATCTAACGTGAGCATGAAACAATGATTTTGAAGGACTATGAATGGAAAGTTTTGCAGTAGATCAAGGTTTATTTAACGGAAAGGAAAATGACAAGTGAATGGAAAGTAAAAAGAAAAATCAACATGTAAGCGAGCTGAATGTCTTTATGAAAATGGTTTATGAGTTAGTGAAAGCAAGGCAGGAAAATATGAGATGAGAATTTTATTGACTCACTAAGTGAAATGCAATGCGACTGCAAAGGAAATGAGATGAAGGTTTTATTGACTGAAGGAGTATGGATGTAATGGAAAAACTGAAATCTGAAACACTTGCAACTTCTGGATCTAATATGCAATAGCATGTGCTCATGCATTGATGTGTCATCTCTATTGCTTCTCTGATCATTTTCTTGTGAAATAAATGTGGTCTTTGAGAGACACTATTTGCTTATGGTCATCTGTTTTTCTTCCTGGAACTTGCAAAAAAAACTAGCACTTCTTCTCCAATGGATTGTAAGGTTATCAAAATGGAGAGGTGGTCAATCTCTCTATTAATGACATTTATACAAAAAAATAAGAATCAGTACTATAAAACAAGTTCATGAAAGAAAACCAAAAGAGTTTATACCTGTGTCGAACGTAGTGTCTCAAGTTACCTGTTGTTTCTTTTGAGCAATTTATTTATTCTTTACTATTTCAAAATATGATAATAGCTTCCTCATTTTGTAGATTTCGTTGATATATTTCCAATGATGCTTGAATCATCGAATTCTGATGTCATATGACAAAGTTAGACTGTTTTGAAATTTTTATGAAACAATGAAAATTGTCATGTAAAATGTGGCATGGGAACATGATGCTTCAGTGAAAGATGATGTAAGCAGATGAAATGGCATGTTAGAATTCATTGTTTGGAAAATAAATCATTGAGTTAAATGCATAGCTGTAGAATTATTTTCCAGCTGCAGAATCGTTGTTTAGCTGCAGAATGGAATCAGCTGCAGAATTGTCGATTAGCCGTAGAATCATTGTTTAGCTGCAAAATGTAATCAACTGTAGAATGTGCACATTTTCTATAGAAAAAATTCTAAACAAACAACTCAAGTCAATAAATAACCAAAAATGAATTCAAAGAGCAAGAAACAATGTTGTGGTTTATGGGAGCCAAAATCCAGTGATAATTGCAATGCCTCTTATTAGCAATTTTTTTGTTTTTGCCCGAACTAAACTATATTCTCTTTCACAATAATGTAATTTACATATAAAACCATGACATCACCATACTAAATATAGATGGTGAAGCACTGTTACAAAATACACATTATGAAAAACAAAAGAACATAAGTTTTAACCCCAGTGTCCATTCTGAATTTGCAGCAGTGGAAACAATAAGTAGAAAATCCTCAATGTTGGCACTAAAAAAATAATGCATCGTCAAAATTTGCAGAGATCCAGAGTGCAATAGGTGAATCGTACATACAACCAAGAGAAAAACAAGGTCATGCCTAATATCGGTGGTGTATAGTTGCTCAATCTTACATCATCTAAAATTCTTTGTTCTAACACTAAGCTCCTCAAGGCAGACACTCTTCTTCCTGCAATTCAGTGCTTATATTGTTGATCAACACACAAGCATTTTTGGTTCAAGCTATTCCCACAACACAACCAAGCCGTAATTTGTATTCCAATCGATGCATGTGGTGACCCAAAAGCATGCACCTGTACCCCAATAATGTCGAGATACTATAGAATTATAATCTTAGCCAGTAACAAAAGATTCAATAACAAACAAGCACATGATAGTTGGTGAGATCAAACAAATTTTCATCACTGCATAAAAAATAGTAGCTTAAAGACACAGCCTTCTCACCGAGTCGGATCGAATCCAGACTATTCCACCAATGTCAAGCAACTTCTTCAGTGAAATCTCAAGGCAAATCCCTCCTTTGTCGCTCCTTTTTACATTTTTCTCCCTGTGGCAGCAAATCCGTGGATTTAGTGACAACAAATCAAAATCATTTTTCCTCAAACCACCATAGCATCCCAAGAATCTGATTTGATTCTTGCATGGTTGCACTGCTGTCTCTATGCATTAATTAAAATTATTTTTTCTTCATGTAGTCAGTGACACAATGTCCTGAAGAATCACATATTTCTCTCAATCGGTTGAGAAATTGAGGAAACCATTTCTCCTCTATCTAATTCGCCCTGTTCTTGAAAAAACCCATGTCTCGGTTTTCTTAAATTCATTTTCATTTAGCCAGAAATTGCATTTAAAATTTGATGTTTCTCAGTTGTTACGTATGTTCTCTGTCAAGTGTATGGATTAGCAGGTGCACTAGTGGATCACGATTACCAAGTGCATGGATCAAATTAGATTGTTGAAACGTTGGATCAATTAGATCACGAGATTGTTGAGTCGGTGGAGTCATTGGATCACTGGTTTGTTGGAATCGCTAGATCACTTGTTCACTAGAATTAGTTAATTGTGGGTAAGGCGAGGTATCTGCCATGTCTACATTGAAGGTTTCATCAGAGGTTGAGGAATTTTACTTCCCAATTGAAACATTGGTCGATAGATCTAAATATTGTATGACATGAAGGTAAAGGTTTCTAATACTAGTGGAAATCGAAAGCTAGCTCATGGGATTCTTATGAAATATTTTCAATACAGGACCAAAATTTCTTGGTTCTACAAAGAATCTAAATCATAGAACAAGGATTTGGTCACACCATAGATCTTTCATCATTTGAATAGGCAAGGAGCCAACTTTTCCTTTTGACCGAACAAAGCACAAGAAGGACAGTGCGTACAGGCAGGCAGTGATGAGCGCTGACCTGATTACAGCTATGCTCCAACTGGGATTCAAACCCGTAATCGTTCATCGTTTTAATCAATCGATTGCAACAACAAATATCAATGATTAGAAGTTGAATTTTACAATTTGCACAATTGATTTTTAAAAATGTTCTTGCAGATTTTCTATCAAGGCCGCAACCGAAACTGGAATTGGGGATTGCCATTAGTTGTTTCTTTATTTTTTATGGGCATCCATTCAAACCCTCAACGACCTCATTCAAATTGGTGTTGTGCTAATTTTGATTATATCATGCAATGGGTGGGATTATGGCCTTTATGCATTATATTTTTTTATTTTTCAAATTTTTGTTTTGTTTTGTTTTTTTTTTAAATATTTGTGTTTGTTTTTTTTAATTGATTTGTTAATAAAATTATATATGTTATACTTTCAAAAAAAATAAAAATATACATATATATTTCATTAAACAAAACAACAAATTTTTTTTCTTTTAATTTTTTTTTTCTATTTATAATTTTATTTTAAAGCTTATTGTAGAACTAAATCGAATGAAATGATTAAACAGAGATTAACTGCATTCTATATACTAACAAAACAATTTCTTTTTCTAATCCTCCAAGTCACACAAAGTGCGGGAGGAGAGCATACTTGATATTTTTTTTATTTTGTTAGCATAGTCAAGATTTTATCAATCAATTCCTCTATAAATTATGCAAAAAAAAAAAAATGAAAAGGCTTGATCTCATACCTTAAATTATCATTTGTGATCTTCACTTGCGCTCCTTGTTCTCAACCATTTGTTTTATTGTAAATTTTACCTACCAAGGGTTAGTATATGGGTGATTCTTATTGCACTACAAAACATCAAATTTATCCTAAAAACTATAAAAATTTATTTTTATTTTTCCTACCAATCTAAAAACTATTTTTATTTTTATTTTTTTAAGTATATTCATGCTTCCAATGAAGCCATTTACAGATTAGAATTTTTGAAATTCTCATATACCAACTTGAAAAATATACCTGTTTTTTTGTAAGGATATGCAAAATTGACTTGACCTTTCGATTTGCCACAAGGATCTCTTGAAGAATTAATGAATATTGTGGTGTAACCGCTTCTTGATACCATTGCTCAATGTAGTCTTTGGGCTGCATTCTAGATCCTTTTTCCATAAATGGTTAGTATCGAATTTTTATATTTTTATAAAAATTATATGCAGTTAAATGATTTATGCATCTACATGCTTTAATCACGCATCTAAAAAAAAAAGTAAAAATGAACTCTAGACTGAAAGCTAGTTCCTATGCACATTTCCCTAGCAATGACGCCAAAATGTTGGGGCAAAGTGATTGCCTATCATTTAATTTGTCAACCTGGGGGTTTCGTAAACTTGTGAAGCATGCGTGCACTCTATGTGCTAGAAAATGTCTTTCAGTTTAGATCAATCTAACTACAAAATAACGAAAACCAATTCATCTAATCCATGAAATCAAATAATAAAAATGAAATTAAACTAACCTATGAAATAAAAGACAACTAATGTATACTTAGTTACTCCAACATCCAATTATGAAGTGTTACCTTCTTGAGATGAGGTGTAAGCAACTATTTATACATTAACTTCTAATGTCCTAGAAAAGTAAAGTGTGCAGAAAATAACTCAGTAATTGCATGTGTTCAATATTCAACCATTCAATATTGAAATATGATTAAATCAATTTCCGAAAATGATCTTTAGGAATATCAGTTAATGCAATTAAATGAGGATATTAAAAGCAAATATAAGGGCATGAAAAAGTAAATCTCAATGATTGCATAAGTTGAGCATTCAATCACCCAATTTGAAGTCACCTTCTCGGCCTGATCCTCAATTCAATTATACAATGAGTTGACGGTTTGATATAAGAAAGTAAATAATGGAATATGAAAGGAAACTAAATAAGTATGAGCCCTTGCCTCAAAATTAATCCAATTAGAAAATACATAAATCTTCCCTATTGAAGTGTTTTTAGAAAAGAAAAGATCACACAGTCATTCTAAAACTAATACTAAGAAAGCAAATGAACTTTAATCTATAAAAGCAATTAAATCTCACAATCATTAGATGGCCATTCCAATGGTGTATGAGGATGGAAAGTGAATAAGCTCCATATACAAGCATAACCAAATCAAAGCAAACATCATGCATGAGCATCGTGCCAAATCCAAATTATATATTCAAAACATGAACATTTCCCCAACTTTACACATGCCTTTCAAGGGAAAAGGCTCTCCTATTTATACAAAAACATAAGAAGCTACCCTATTTAATGAAGTTCCACTAAAATCTCATATAGTTACAACCAAATGGTTCATAATGAGACACATATCCCCTAGGTGTCTCATAGAGTTCTAATCCAAATAGGAAATGATGAGACACCTCATAGAGTTACAATCCAAATAGGACACATATCCAAATATCCCTTGAAGGGAATTTGAATTTGAACATTAGAGGCCACATAAGGGTGCCTTGGAAGCTTCCAAATGACCTACACATGTCATAAAATTCAAGCCACATATATAGATACATAAAACCATGTTAGTTTCCTAGTTTTTAATCATAAATTCACTTTAGACACATGAAATAAATAACTTTGGTAAATAAGGATCCTAACCCATATATTTATGAAAATGGTGGCTAATGAAAGGTTATATGGTTATGGAGTTGTGACATGTGAGTGAAATGGTGGCGATAAAGATGAAAGTGGATGTCATTTTGAAGAAATTTTGGAGGCCCAACATGTTGCATAAGCTACAAAAAAACCCATTTGAGCCGAAATTGTTCTAAACTTCAGGTCCACATTTCAGAGCTTGTCACACTATATTTGCGGAGATATGATCTGAGGAAGTTAGGGTTTTTGCAGACTCCTGAATTACATTCCAAATAGGTGACCTTGGAAAATAGTCATAACCTTTTTTTTGAGCATCATATTGAAATTTCATCAGAAGTTTCAGAAAGAGGATGGCCTATAGTTGTTTGTGTATCAGTTTTAGGTAGTAAGGTTGAAAAAGTGACACGTAGCACATCGTACAAGTTTGCTCTGCTGAACTAGTTCATAATCAGGTCACCATGGGAGATTTGGAATAAATCTTCCTTGGAGAATCCAATCTTGATCAAACTTGCAGGGTCAGAAATAGGACTCAAAGGGATACCGTAGGGCGATATTTCAGATATACGAGATCCACAGTTACAAAGATACAATAGATTCAATATCGAGCTCTTACAAAGTGAAAAAAAAGATGCGTATTTTTTTTTAAATTTTGCATAAGATTGGTTTGAAAAATTAGTTTGAAGGAATTCAAAGGGAATAGTGAAGAATTATTAACATTACTTAATGCCCCAAAGAAAAAAATGGAAACATCTAGTAAGCAACCTGAAAGCTCTAGCATGAATCGTGAAGAAGAGGAAGAAATGCAACATGATATATCAAAATTACAAGACCAGGTACAACAAATTTCACTCTCACTAAATGTAAATTAAGTCAATATGAATGACGTGGAAGCTAATATGAATGGCATGCAAGTTAATATGGAAGCTAAGATGGAATGCGTGGAAGATAAGATGGAAGAATTGAATATAAATTTGAATACGTTGCTACAAGAAATGGTCACTAATGGTAAAAGGGTAGTAAAGGAAACTCATGATGAGAACAAAAGAAATGTTAATCATGATTTCATAGACTCTAATGTTGGATTGAAGACCTGCCATGTTCCAAAAATCGATATGAGGAAGTTTGATGGCAAGGATCCCGAAACATGGATACTACAGATGGAGCAATTTTTAGATCTCCATAATGTGGAAAACACACAAAAGGTACATATTGCAACTTTATATTTGGAACTAAATCAGTTTGTACGGTATCGATGGCTTTGCTCTCGTAAAGAAATTGTCACTTGGGCAATTTTTACGGAAGAAATGATAACACATTATGAGGATACATAAAGCAACACCTTTTTTAGTCAATTGATAAATCTCAAACAAAAGGGTCAAATAATGGAGCACATTGAGGACTTCCAAAAATTGAACATAAGGGTAAAAGATATGCCTGAGGAGCATAGGATTGATGTGTTCATAGGGACTTTCAAGGATAATATCTAACATGAGGTTCACCTTTGGGAACCTGATTCATTGGAGAAGACATTCAAGTTAGCAAGAAAAATGGAAAGAAAAATTATGGCAACCAGGAAGCCTACCACTCACAACTATAAAGATGGAAGTGTTGTTGCCCCTTGCTATAGGATAAAATGCACGGTTTATGGAGAATGGATATTCTTTCAAAGGTCTTCCTGAGACCTTTGGTAGATTGTAAGATTATCTGCAGCTGTCACAAAGTTACATGCATGTCCATAAACAATAACTAACTATCAAAGCAAGACAGATTGATTACCTCAAGCCTCCATGTAGATTTGTTGGAGAGCACAATGCAGCTAGGTGGAAGTCCCTTGAACCAGCTCCAGATCAAGTCCTACACATAGAAGAGACAAGCATAATCACAACATACAACCTTGATAACTAATATATGAATACATAAAAGACATCTAGTTACACATAACTAATCTACTCATGCTAAAAGGTGTTGGACAGTTAAGAAAATGAATGATAGTACCAACACCACGGAGTAGATAGTACAACTATAGTTCTATATTAATGTCGGAAGAGTGATTACAACCATCTGTTGCATTAGCCTTCCCTTACCCCTCCATCTTCTCTCTCTCTCTCTCTCCCTTCTTACCAACATCTTATGCTTAGATTTGAGACTCTGCTCAACAATCAAGTAAGCTATCCTTTCAAATGATCTCACCCCTACCACCATAGCCCTAGCTTTTCTTATGTAGCAATTGAGTTAGGGTTGCAAGGTTCCTCCAAGAGTTTCTTAAGGTAAAAGAAATGATGTTGCCATGCTTTTCAGCTCTTTCCCATTTTCCTCCTTCATTAGGATTTAGAAATCCCACAAATATGTCGAACTTGAGATGTTTCCTTGCTTTTTTGAGTAGATTTAGGAGGGAATATAGATATATTTATGAGTCAATTCACTCCTTTGACCTCTAGATGGTCATTAGGATCCACTAACGTTGTTCCCGAACTAACATCTAGAGTTAGTAGGGTCACTAATGCTCCCTTAGGCTTACAGAGAAGCTTTATAAATCATGTTGTCAGTGTTTAGCCAGCATTAGTGTCGAAACAAGGCTTGCGATCTTGGTCTTTGTTTCAGCTATCATGTTTCCCCTCTAAGATGATGAGGGGGTCATTTTTCTATATAACAGATGCCCCCTAAAATGTGAGGTCTGAGGCTGCGACGATGGACGAAATACTTTACTTAACTGTAATTTTCCTTCGTCGACAAAAAGAGAGAGAGAATCGGAGCTTTGGGTGGTACGAGAAACCTGATACAACACATATATATAAAACAACTAAAATCATGTCCTTAGTCAGGCATTCCCATGCTCAGTAGCTATGTCAAAGTGATTTTCTCATAAAAGAGATATGACGATGTTGGCCACCGATAAGCACAATGCGGATCCGGTGTCATAATAGGATCATTCTGATGAGCTATCTCCAAAAAACAATATACACAACTTGGGAGAGGAAGTAAGGCTGACTGATGCATGACTCTACCCAAGGTGTTGATTTTCGCTTCATCGAATAGCATAGATCAATACATGTGAATATATGCATTGATGTCGAACATGCATGGAATCATCTGATTACTAGTCAATAATGAAGAACGTTAAAATATGCGAGGAAGGCCACCAATAATGGTGATGGTATCCAAGATGCACAGTACAATCTAACGAGTGCGAAAGATGTTTCTGTTGTGAAAAACCATAGAATAGTTTAACCATGAGCCAATAATGAGAACCCCTGATCAAACAAAAGGTGACCTGCCACTAATGTCTGCAAGTACCAAGGCACTGAATCGATTTCTGGGTTGTCTTCCTAGATAGAGTGTTGAAGTCGATAGGAAGATACCTGTCAAAAGGTAGGAAATAATGTGTCCTACATCAATCAACATGAAACAGGACAAGAAAGATTTGTTTTTTAAGGAATCTTTGAGCATTGGGTCTAAACGACAGAGGGCATGATCAAAGGATATGCTTGATGGGTTGATGGAGGAAACAAAAGCTTAACCTTTGAACAATAGAAGGCACGACAACAGTTTTAACCATGAAGCACTAGACTCATGAACACCAAAGAATGTTAGGATACAAAGATGCAAGAACATCGGGGTATTTAGGTTAAAACTCATAGGATGGTAGGATTCATATTGAGAGGCCATCACAAGGAAGGTTTATCTTATGGAGTGCGTTGTTCAAGGGAACGACTATTTCCAAACCACGCCTTCTAATACTGAATGTAGTTGTATTGTCTACTTTTCCCATCTGATTACTTTTAGTGAGTCCAGACGAGTAAACTCGTCGATCTTTTCATATTTTAAGAGTCTGAAAAGGATCGGAAAAAGAGTGACTCTATGCCCTATCTGATTAGTTTAATGTCTCCAAACAAGAAAACTCGTCGATATTTTCATGTTTTAAGAGTCTGAAAAGGATCGTAAAAAGAGTGACTTTATATCTTGTTTGTATAACTTAATGATTCTAGACTAGAAAACTCAGTGGTCTTTTCATATTTACAGAGTCTGAAAAGATCATAAAAAACGACTCCAGGGTGGTCCCTTTGTCATAGTTGTTAACAGAGTGCGACAAAAGGTTAATAGTATACCCGGATCGGTTACTTTTCCATGAGTTAATCTACCGAATTAGGATAAATAGAAACCTATGTTCAATAGATGTTGACCTCATTTTGTTACGAGTACGAGGAAACAAACTAAACTTGTTTTTCGTCGTGAATTTTTAATAAGTCACACAATGACAAACTCAATACCTTCATCCAATTTTAACAAGTCAAATGAAGAAAACTCAAGGTATCTTTTTCAGTTTTATTGAGCAAGGAAAAAGAGGTAAAAGAACTTCTCATTCCTTCTTCATAGATTTAACAAGCTCGAAGAACAGGAAAAAATCGGGGATTTTTCAATTTTAGGAGCAAGAAATGGTCCCAAAAAAGCAAGTGCTCTTGTTGTTGCCATAGTTTTTTAACGATCCTGATGACAAAAACTTAGGATTTTTCAGTTTAACGAGTGAGAAAAGTACCTAAAAGAATGCTTGGGTCATCTTTATAAATGTTTAATGAGCTTAAAGAAAAAACTTGAGATTTTTTTCAGTTTTATGAGCGAGAAAAAAGCACCTAAAAAGAATGCTCTAATGATATTTTTTAGTTTAATAAGCTAGAAAAAGAGCGAAAAAGAGTTGCTCAAACTGTCATCATATGTGTCTAAAGAGCCCAACGATGACAAACTCGGGGATTTTTCAGTTTTTTGAGAGAAATCCCATAAAAGAAAGTGCTCATATCTTCTTTGTAGTAGTTTAATGAGACCAAAGAAGGAGACTCGAGGTTTTTCGGATTAACGAGTAAGAAAAACACCATAAAAAGAACGATCAACCTTCTTCATGGTAGTTTAACAAGCTAGAAGAAGGAGACTCGAGGATCTTTCAGATTAACAAGCAAGAAAAATACCATAAAAAGAATGCTTGATATTCTTTCTAGCTCGAAGAAGGAGAATCGATTCTTCGGATTAACGAGCAAGAAAAATACCATAAAAAGAATGCTCGATCTTCTTCATGGTAGTTTAACAAGCTTGAAGAAGGAGACTCAAGGATTTTTCAGATTAACGAGCAAGAAAAATACCATAAAAAGAATGCTCGATACTTCTTGATCTCATGCATGACAATAGAAGGGTCTATGCCATGCTTTTCCTCATAAGACCAAGGGAAAACATCGCAGAAGTCCTTAAAAGGGTAGGTGAATCTTGCAATTTCCTCAAGATTGCGATTGTCTCCAATCTGGATGTTTTCCACGATGCTTGTCATGACTGAAATATCGATAAGCAATGTCTATGAAAGATTACCCATGTTTCCCTCCGAGTCCAAAGTTTGGATAGTCGTATATGGTGAGGAAACGATTTTAGGTGTGTCAGATGATAGGATTTGAAGAGGCATCATGTCTAAATCAGATATCAAAACACAATGGTGTGAGTCCTCCCAAGGTCGCTCTTCTAAAATCATGATCTCTCTAATAGCTTCATCCTTATGTATTACTTCATTGAGGGGATCGAAAGAAGAAGTTGTTATGGGAGGGGCAGTGGTACTGTTGCACGTGACCAAAGTGACCGGAGACTCGGATGCAGATTGAATTGCTTGGTAGGCCAATTCAGCTGGTGACAGTGACATTTTTTCTCCGTAAGTGTCAATGTCTAAAGGGGTCATGAGGATCCAAGGATTGGTCAATTCATGAGGAATGGATGAAACCATAGAGACCTTTTGTGGAACCACAAGTGATGGAAGAGGGAAACAACCCATTTTGGAAGAGCCCTTCAATAGATCAATACTGATACTAACATAAGATTCAGGTACACCACCTATTAAGGGTACAAAGCTGATAGGTAACAGGGAGTAATTTGGGGTGAAAAGGACAGTTGGTCCACTGTGACTATTTTTCCATCCAAGGGAAATAGGATGATGTGGAAGACCGAAGATACAATGGAATTCATGGAATAAGCCCAATTGTAGCCCAAAAGCATATTATAGTTGAGCTTATGATCCACGACTTCAATATCCACTATTACTATTTTCCCACTCAAAGTGATGGGGTAGCTAGCTAGGTAACCTTTTGGGATCAAAGTGTGGCCGTCGAAAGCTTTAAGGGAATTCGATGGTGGGGATAGGGTTGGAGAACACAAAGCAAGCCAACATGAAGCTAACATGACGCAAGTAGAAGCACCTTCGTCAATGACAGTTCTATGTATACCTTTACCTTTTGAAAAGATTTGCACCTGAAATGCAAGTTGGTGGGAAAGGGGAGGTTTACACTTTTCCATGTCGAAAATTGCAAGCATGGAATCATGTGGGTCAATACCACCAATAGCCAAAAGCAAATCTTTCCTTTGCGTTGGACATGTTTGTAATACTTCAAGCACCGACATAGCTGATGGCACTTGCACCAAGTCTTCTACAATGCTGTAGTTTTGGGTGGAATGTGAAAATGTATTATGCATTGTGTGTCGAAGTTCCCCTTTAGGGGGGAAAATCACAAGGTCAACAACTAGCCTTTTGAGATGCAAATCGTTTGGCAGTAATGGATTTTGACTTGAGGAAGGTTCCTCTGCATGAGCGACAGGAGCTCCATAATATTTGGCTCTGGTTTGTAGATCTACCGTTTCAAAGGTGTAAATGGTAGAAGATCCTTCACCAGCTGAAGGATGTTACGAACCACCATTTCCCCCTTGTGGAGGTTGGGGTTGGTTTGCAATAAGGTGTTGCTGCTACTGAGTGCGGAAAGGACTATTCAGGACAATAGGGGTCTTTCTAGTGTCCTTTTTAGCAATGAAATTTATGCATTCTTGAAGACTCGGACATAGATATGTCATGTGCACTTGCATATAGATTTTGCAAGGGAATCAGGCGGATTTATCCTTTGCATTGTCATAGGGCACAACGTCCTTTTGCTTTGGGTTTTTCTGCTTTGTTGACTACTCCTTAGAAGGAGCAGTCTTGTTCTTATTCTTCTTGTTCTTACCACCAGGTTTTTACGTAGATTGCACAGAGTTTATCACAATGGTAGGAAGAGTAGTCGATTTGGTAGAGGGGTCCACTGAAATCTGGGCAATGTGACTGTTGATTTGCTTTATAACAGTCCCCAAGGTAGCACCAATAATCCCATGAGCGTGCGCTCCAGGGTGTTGAGTAGCGGAAGCATTAGAGTTGCGAGGGGCATTAGGGATTACATCGTAAAGAGTGACAGACTGTGAATATATCAGATCTAAGTGTTGGGCATGACGTATGGATTGGTCTTCTATGACTGCACCACCTAAGGCGACATCCTTAGTGATTTGAGGGAGTAGGGACTTGCAGAACTAGTCCGCTAAGAGATAGTCTGGGAGGGGAGCTTTGACTAACATCCGCCTACATCTCCATTCATGTATATGATCAGAGATGTGGGTGGAGGTATCTTGATGTAATGAAGTGAGGAGCTCTATCCAGGTATCATAGCGGATGGGTAGCTAGAATTGTTTTAAGAATTCCATCATTAGAGCGTCAAAGGTATTTACTAACACACGTGGTAACTCAATGTACCACTTGGTTGTGTTAATAGTGAGGTGTGGGGAAAAAGACTTAACTGGACAATATCATCCACCATGGAGTTAGAAACACACCAAAGATGATAGGTGGTGATATGAGTGCCCAAATCCTCCCCTTGTTTCCCTTCAAAATTGGGGATGTCTATTAGTATTTTATGTGGGATTGGTGGCCAAAGTAAGTTATGATAGATGGGGTCATCTGTAAGTTTTTACAAGTCAGGGATATCCAACATTGCCAAGAAGGCAGGGTGTGTGGTGCCCACAACTTGGACCAAGGCAATGACATATGACTTGAGGATCCTTGTAGTCCTCCCATCATTTGAGTCCCAATATTATACATAGGCTACGTGGTATAGTAGTTGCCTTGGGGTATGGCATTGTAGTGTGGATTTCCATGGGGATTGTGATGTTGGGGTATAGAATTTCCCCCAGGATAAGTATTGCCCCCTTGACTCATTTGAAATTGTGAGTAGGGTGCCTCCATGGATTGGTTGGGATCTCCTTGAGGATTCTCGCCCGCCACAGAACTAACCATATGTCCTTGATTAACATAAGGAGCGCTCATGTTAATTAGTGACTGACCATGCATAACTAAAAATAGAGGGGGGACTATTATGTTCCCGACTGGTATATGCACATTAGGAGTGCCCCTAGATACTTGAATCTAGGGGTTTGAACTATGCAATGGATGCCAACCATATTGTTGGTTGAGGGGACCTGCACTAACTATGCTATGTTGAGTGTTATAAGGAGCATTGTATGTGTATCACTTATTGAAGGTATAGAGTTTGACACTAAAGGGGTGGAACCCAGCATAGGCTGGGTTTCACTAGTGGATGGTGTCATGTGAGGGTTTGTACCTGGGACAAATGGGATAGTCGGGTTTGCCATCAACGGTGTGGTGGTGACTGTCGATTGGGGAAGTGGTGGGGGACCAAAAGTGTCCACAAAGTTCCACGGCCTATTAGTCGTCGACGGGATGGATGGAAATGCTCCAAATAAAGAAACAAGGAGTACAGGTGCCATGGGAACCAAGAGTGGGTCCAATGGATTCGTGAGCGAAGCGTTGGCATTATTTTAGAAGATTTTGATACAATTTCACAGTTGTTTTTTATTCAGGTGTAGAGGGAGATCATGGTTGCTATTCTGGATGGTGATTGACAGATGTCACTGATGATAGTTGCTAATGACTATCATAGTCTTGTTTTAGATATTTTGTCTCTATGTCATGTATATATGTTATTATCAAGGTCATGTAACGACCTATTTTGTTTCCCCACTATGCCTGGGATGAATGATGCAATGTTCTTATTTTATGATGTATAAACTTTTGGTATATCCCCACTTGGTTGGGAGATGGATGTATGTATGAGTATTTGGTGATAGGAAGGTCATTTATGATGTATAGAGTCATGTTATTCTTGTAGAACATCTTTTTGCAAACCTTGCTTACAGTCAGGGGGAGCATGAACAACACACTTCAGCATATTAGAGAATTCAGCATGTACTCAGGGGGAGCATAACCCTTTGCCTTTGATGACAAAGGGGGAGAATGACTTAGGGTTACCATCAAGTCCAAAGAGGGAGATTGTTGGCATTATGACACAGGTATGGCACTATGACACAGGTGTTGTCCTTGATGGCAACTCACTCAGATGATAGATCACAATTCAGGATCACAGAATGAAGGAAAAAGAGGTAGAAGTAGGTTCCCCTTGACAAAACCGCGTATACATGCGGGTTTACAAACAAAAATGTGCGTATGCATATACACGCACTTTCACGCAAGGAAAAGCATGCCCATGTTGGAAAACTTGGTTTTGAACCATGGTATTGGTCCAAGGTATCTTGTCCCAAATGTTGACCCCAAGTATTTGGTCCAAGGTATTGATTCTAAGTGGTTTTGGACCATGGTATTGAGTAAGGCCTAAGACTATAAAAGGAGGAGAAGATCATTAGGCAAGGGCACTCAAGCATTGAATATCTAATGAGGAGAAAGATCTCAAATACTGGTCATTGGGTTATGGTGCATAGCTAGATTTGAATCAAGGAGGAACTTGAGTGCTTGAAGAAGGATAAATTCTATTGATGGGTCAAGATCTTAAAGCTTGAAGAGAAGTATCTTTGTATGGTTTTGATCTTTTATAATTGGCACGTGTCGTAATCTGTAAATTTGATGATCTGGGTATAAATGATGTCTGAATAGTTGTAAAGGTTAAATAATCTTTTACAAATCTGTACACAGGTTCAGTATAGCAAAGGCGCATATACATGTTGATTAGGCATTTCAAAACAGCGTATACACAAGTCTGTCTTCATATAATAGTGTATGAATGTAGGTTCAACACATTGAAGTAGCTTACATCTCATAAAATATGTTTTAGCTACTTCTATTTGTTGTTGCAGTGTTTTAGGTTCTAGATTGGGTTCTGGTTACTGTTACTGTATTCTGGTTATAGCATTCAGAAAAGTGATTGTTTGATTCAGTTTTGGTTGGTACAAAGGAGATTGGTTGATGCAGATATATTTGATGTTTGATTGATGTTATTGATGGATCCAGTCTAAAAATTTATGAAACGTGGTCCCTGGAAGAAAAGAGAAGGGTGTAGCCTTCTGTAGGTCAGCACCTATGTACTAGTAGACACATCAGCTAGTACAAGAGCTAAGGGGGTTGTAGCTCCCTTCCAAGAAAATCTAGAGAATGAGAGAAGGTTGTAGCCTTCTGTAGGTAGAAGCATGTGTACTGGTATAAGGCTACACCAATACAAAATTTGTAAAAAGAAGTTTCTTATTAAAGAAATATAGAGACGATTGCAACAAGTGGTTTTCACCCACATTGGGTTTCCACCTTATATCTTGTGTTCATGTGTGTGATTTCCTGTTCTATTCACCTCACCTAATTACTGGTTATATGGTTCTCATACACAAATTAAAAGATCAACTAAATAAATTATAAGTTTGCAAGGTATACGCGAGTTGCTCTAAACACAGTTGCGTATACACGCAAGTTTCATTAACAGAAGTAGCATATATAAACTTGTTTATGGAAATGAAATATTATTAAATTTATAATGCTGATTCACCCCCCCCCCCCTCAATATTATTTCCAACATGGAGCGGTAGAGGGAGGAAGAAATCCTGCAGTAAAGAAATCCTCCACTAAACTTGAATCGTCAATTGTCCAAATAGATTCTGTTTGAGATCTTAGAGACTGATTTCCTGAAGATGGGGAATCTAGTTCACTGGAGCTCGGCGGATCTTCCACAATGAGTGGAGGAAGTCCTAGCAATTGTCTAGATTGCAGTCTCAATGATAACACTCGGGTACCTAAAAAATATAAAAAATATAGTAAGTTGATCAATCAACAAACAGAGGGAAATGACCTTGTCTGATAAGCATCGATCACTGTAGGGGAAACCCAGTATCATAATGAATAACAGAGAGGGTTGGCCAAATGTACAGTTACAGTTACTGTAGAGCTTCACCCAAACCTTAGATTAAGGGGAAAGTAATCTCATGAAGATGAGCACCCTCCCAAAAACTAAAGACAGAGTAGGTCCGTCTATGTTAGGTACCAGGGCAACCCATCGCAGTCACCTTGTGTAAGTCCCTAAAAGTTTTTCCACTAAGGATACCTCATATCATAGACACTACATGGGGGGATATAGTCACAAACAATACATTGTGTGGGTAGGATAATTGAGTCCTCAACTGAGCTCCGAAATCCCTGAACAGATCCCCAATACACAGAATACAAAAAGGAGTTGCAAGTGAATGCAGGCTACCTTCACTTACAGTCTGATGTTGTCTCGTATTTGGCTCTGCTTTGACTGGAGTGGTCCCAGTAGTAGGAGTGCGGAATGAATTTTCTCTCTTTTAATGACACTAGTTTTGGTTTCTGATCTTGGCCGATTTAATCACACTGCCTATCCCAAGTTCTTAGCCTGAACTAATGTTTTTTTGCTCTATAAAGAGTTACTGATTTATTTTAGGAAAATTTTATGTGTGCTTTTTTGGCGTCTTCGGTAGGGGAGTTGACGTATGAAATGTGGTGGGACTCTAACTCAAAATCGTGCAAAAGACAATGCTTAAACAATATTCAATTCGATGAAACAAGTTGTATTCTACAAGTGAGATTCTTTCACATATTCATATTTTTTCCATGCATCCTAGTCATTATAACACATGCATAACCAACAAAAATCTTTCCAATGCTTTCTAAAAACTATTTGAAACCAAAATAAAGTAGATTTTAACCAGCTAAGCAGAAAAATGAATAAAAAAATTGTTGATTTTTCTTTGATAAAAACTTTTTAAGAAAGAAAAAACTTATTTCCTAAAAAAAAAATTAGTTTAGGACACCGATCTTGCTAACAAAATGCAACTGCAGATCATTTTCATTCGATGAGTAGGATTCCCATCCATTTGAGTTTATAAACATAGCTGTATGCCAAGATTTGGGGGACTAACACTCTATACCAGTGGCCATAGAGAGTTACTGAGTCCACTAATACATTGTTTGTGCAGACACAGAGCTTTATAAACCTCTATTTACTCTGCTAACTTGCATTAGTGTGGGAAAAGAATTCAAAATAGGGCTCTTAGGATTAGATTCAAGGCTGAATATATGAAGGCAGAATGCAGTAAGGTTTTGGTGGGTCAGAAAGGGAATGTAGAAGTATAGGGAGGTCTTAGAAGGAGGAGGAAACTGAGAACTATCTGGGTGAACTGAGAACTAAATGTATAGTCCCTAGCAGAGTTGCCAATTCTTCTATAGGATAAAATGCATGGTGTATGGAGAATGGATATACCCTCAAAGGTCTTCTCGAGACCTTCGGTATATTGTAACATTATCTATATCTAGCACAAATTTACATGCATTTCCATAAACAATAACTACCTATCAAAGCAAGACAAATTAATTACCTCAAGCGTCCACGTAGATTTGTTGGAGAGCACAATGCAGCTAGGTGGAAGTCTCCTGAGCCGACTCCAAATCAAGTCCTGCACATAGAAGAGACAAGCATAATCACAAAATACAACCTTGATAACTATTACATGAATACTTAAAAGACATCTAGTTACACTTAACTAAGCTACTCATGCTAAAAGGTATTGGAGAAACAAGCAAATGAATGATATTACCAACACCACAGAGTAGATAGTACAACTACAATTCTCTATTAATGTCGAAAGAGCAATTACAAACATTTGTTGCATCATCCTTCCCTTACCCCTCTAGCTTCTATCTCTCTCTCCCTTCTTACCAAATTCTTATGCTTAGATTTGAGACTCTGCTCAACGATCAAGTAAGTTATCCTTTCAAATGATCTCAACCATACCACCATAGCCCTAGCTTTGCTTATGTAGCAATTGAGTTAGGGTTGCCAAGTTCCTCCATGAGTTTCTTACGGTAAAAGCAATGATGTTTCAATGCTTTTCAACTCTTTCCCTTTTTTCTCCTTCATTAGGATTTAGAAATCCCACAAATAGGTCGAACTTGAGATTTTTCCTTGCTTTTTTTAGTAGATTTAGGAGGGAATATAGAGATATTTATGAGTCAATTCACTCCTTTGACCTCTAGATGCCCATTAGGATCCACTAACGATGTTCCCAACCTAACAACTAGAGTTAGTAGGATCACTAATGCTCCCTTACGCTTACAGAGAAGCTTTGTAAAGCATGTTGTCAATGTTTAGACAACGTTAGTGTGGAAACAAGGCTTGTGATCTTGGTCTTTTCTTCATCTATCATGTCTTTCCCCTCTGAGATGATGAGGGGGTCATTTTGTTGTATAACACCCCTAGCCTTCCACAACGTACAAGGTCAACACCACAACAATTGGAAGAAAAAAGAGAAAAAGGGATCTGTTACAGTTGTGATAGCAAATACGCTAAAGGTCATAAGTGTGTTGAGAAGAAATTATTCTACATAGATTGTGAAGAGGATGAAGAAAAGGAACAAGAAATGTCAAAAGAAGAGGATATAATCTAGGAACAAACCCTAGATAAAGAATAAATGAATCTGACCATATATTGTAATGCATTGGCTGGAATTACCACTCCTTAAACTATCAAGATAGAAGGACATATCAAGAAGAAAAAGGTAATAGTGTTGATTGATTCAGGAAGTACCCATAATTTTATTCATTATAAGATAACAAAGGTATTGAATTTCTTCCTATATCCATCACTAGAGTGTCAAGTGATGGTTGCAAGTGGAGGAACCATAAATTGCTCTGGAAAGTGCCATAATATCAAGCTATCCATGGGAGCATATGTATTGAATAGCCCAATTATTTCCATTCCAATGGGTGGTGCTGATGTTGTACTAGAATTCCAATGGCTACAATAGCTTTTAATTTTCATGAACTTTTCATGAAATTTTGTGTGAAAGGAAAGGAAGTTGACTTAAGGGGTACTGCAGGGAAACCGGGAGAGATAATCAACTCTAATGGTATGAAAAAGCTTCTAAAGAAGGAACAATGAGGTGTAATTGCACAATTATGTTCGCTAGAGGTTCCCACATCGAAATCATCTATTTCTCCAGATCTCCAAAAAGTCTTGGACAATCATTCCAAGGTATTTGAGACTCCCAAAGGTCTCCCACCTATTCATGATCATGATCATGCTATTCAATTGATTCCAGGAAGTGTTCCTCCAAACATTAGGCAGTGCAGATATCCCTATGCCCAAAAGAGCGAAATTGAACCTATGGTTGCAGAAATGCTAGAGGCTAGTATAATTCAACCTAGTCAAAGTTCTTTCTATGCCCCAATAGTATTGGTGCACAAGAAGGATGGATCATGGCACATGTGTCTAGATTATAGGGAACTCAACAAGCTCACTATTAAAGATAAATTTCCCATTCTTGTCATTCATGAATTATTGGATGAATTGCATGGATGAATTTACTTCACCAAGTTGGATCTTCGTTCAGGATATCATCAAATCAGAATGAAGACTAAAGACATTCTGAAAAAAAAACATTTAGAACTAATGAAGGTCATTATGAATTTTTGGTCATGCCTTTTGGCCTTACCAATGCACCTTCTACATTTCAAGGTTTGATGAATTCAATTTTCAAACCATTCCTTAGAAAATTTGTGTTAGTATTCTTTGATGATATACTAATCTACAACAAGTCGTGGAAGGATCATGTTGAACATGTTGACAGGGTGCTACAACTATTGGAGGAAAAACAATTATATGCAAAAAGATCCAAATGTTTCTTTGGAGTACAAGAGGTGGAATATCTGGGTCATATTGTATCTCATGAAGGAGTTAAGGTAGACCCTAGAAAAATTAAAGCCATTAAGGAATGGAAAATCCCCACATCCATAAAGCATCTGCGAGGATTTCTTGGGTTGACAAGGTATTATCACAAGTTTGTTAAGAATTATGGGAGAATAGCAACACCTCTAACAACATTATTGAAGAAAGATGCATTTTCATGGACTCCGGAAGCACCAAAGGCCTTTGAACATCTTAAAGAGGCAATGTGCCAAGCACCGGTCTTAGCTACACCGGACTTCACAAAAACCTTTATTGTGGAATGTGATGCTTCAGGAAATGGAATTGGTGTTGTTCTAATGCAAGATGAAGACCCATTGCTTTTGAAAGTCGTCCAATCAAGGGAAAGTTTTTAAGCAAATCTATTTATGAGAAGGAAATGTTGGCAATACTCCATGCACTTAAGAAATGGCGACCCTACCTAATAGGAAGACACTTCAAGATAAAAACAGATCATGATAGCCTTAAATACTTTTTAAAACAAGATTCCTCTGAAGAGCAACAAAAATGGGTCACAAAGATGTTGGCTTATGACTTTGAAATCATCTACAAAAAAGGGAAGCAAAATGTGGTGGCAGATGCACTCTCAAGAAAGGATGAGGATGTGGAAGCATTGTTGTGCGCCATTTCTATTATCCCACCAGATTGGATAAACGAAGAAGTGTAGGAATGGAAGAAATGACGAAGAGTGTGGGCACTTATTCAAAAAGTTACAACAAGATTCCAGTACGTCTGATACATTTAGTTGGAAAAATGATTCGTTATGGTACAAAGATCGCTTATACCTCTATAAGAATTCCCAGCTAAAACAAAGATTCTTATGGAATTACACACTTCTCCCTTAGGAGGGCACTCAGGATTTTTAAAAACTTACCACAGGGTTAAGAAGGAATTTTTTTGGGATGGCCTTAAATCAGATATTCAAAAGTTTGTGGCGGAATGTTTGGTTTGCCAACAAAATAAAGTTGAAACAATTAAGACACCGGGTCTATTACAACCTTTATCCATTCCAAGCCAATGTTGGGAGGAGGTTTCAATGGATTTTATCACAGGTTTACCCAAGTCTGGGGGAAAGAGTGTCATCATTGTGGTAGTTCACAGAATTACCAAGTTTGCACACTTTTGTGCATTATCACATCCATTTAAAGCTAGTACAGTTTCTACTGCATTTATGGAAACAATTCAAAAGCTACATGGAAAACCAAAGATTGTTGTAAGTGACGGAGATCCCATTTTCACTGGAAATTTTTGGACAGAATTATTTTCTTGTCTTGGTACTCAGTTAGCTCATAGCTCATCTTATCATCCTCAATCTGATGGGAAAACTGAGATAGTAAACAAATGTTTGGAAGGATATCTTCGTTGCTTTGTATATGATAAACAGACACAATGGGTCAAATGGTTGCCTCTGGCTTAATGGTGGTATAACACTTCCTTCCATATAGCAACAAAAATGACCCCATTTATGGCACTTTATGGTTATCAACCACCATCCATGACATCATATTTAAGAGAAAATTCTAAGGTTCAAGCAGTGGAACATCACATCGAGCATCAACAACAAGTCCTCCAAATCTTAAAGGACAACCTCGTGTTGGCGCAGAATAGAATGAAACAACAAGCAGATCAACATCGCAGCTAAAGAAGTTTTAATGTAGGTGATTGGGTATTCCTATGGCTACAACCATATACACAAATGTCCCTCAAGCAAGCTAAGAAGGATAATAAATTATCACCAAAGTATTATGGTCTGTACAAGGTGTTGCAAAAGATTGGTACTATGGCATACAAACTGGAGCTTCCTGTAGCTTCTCGAGTGCACCCAGTTTTGACAAGAAAGGATAAATTATATTGGAACCTGAAGCAGTCACAGAAACAAGAACTCGACATCTACGAAATTGATCAATTTCAGAGTATCTCATCAAGTGGAAGAACTTATCCGTTGAAGATACCACATGGGAGGATGAGAATTTTATACAGAAGCATCTATAACTACTCAAGCGTTGAGGACAACACTTTTTTGAAGGAGAGGGGCATGTTAGGTCCCTATAATACTAGTGATTACCCCATTACTATTGTAGTTATATTCCTTATTAATATTGTTGTGCCCTTATTGTCCCCATATTGTTATTAATGTGCCCCATAGAATCCCTCTATTGATATTTTTGTGTCTTTATATTATTATTGTTAGGTCGGCTGGGTTATATTGTAACTCCTTAGACTCCTATATATAGAAAGGAGGTTTTGTCATTTGAATCATCAAAAAATCATTCATTTATGTAATGTAAAAAGAGGTTGCCCCCTCGAAGAGGCTGAATTCTAAGGCGTTGATCTATCTTTTCTATCTTTTTGTGAGTTGGTTTCATAACAGTGTTAAAATTGGCAACTAGGGCCAAAATCCACCTTAGGAAAGCTCATATGATAGAGATGATTATTGCATTGGATTCTTCTTTTCGAGAGGTCCAATTTTGATATATTGGACCTCTCGGGAATGAGGGTAGTCCTGGATATATTGGTCCTCGTTTGATTTTGTTCGAAGGTGCCACTGCTCTGAAGCGAAATTTTGCGGCTACCGGACCACCATCCTCTAGTGGGAATGCTAGAATTACTTTGAAAGCAATTGCAAACGAACCCGACAATGCCCCAAAACCGGCTTACACAACAACAGTGGACGAGGTCTCGGACATCCGCCGCGAATTCCTACCAACTTCAATGACTGCAATAGCAGAGCAGCAAAACAACAAGGACCCCGGGGAAGCCAAAACGCCACTGTCCAAAGATTTCAACAACAGAGGTCCACTAAAGTACTTACAGCAGTGCCACAATATAGGTGAGAATGTATATACAGCCCCACCGATATTGCATTAGAAATAGATTTTTCTTTCTGGACATCCCAAATTAGACAAATTATGAGGAAAATGGAACACCTAAAGGCGGAAAATCGCAGGCTGCGAGCCAACATCAGTACTTTGTCAAAAAAAGTTCCATCGGTAGAGGGAGACAACATATCTAACAGAAAAACAATGCAGGAATACCGAGAACAAAGTGCGGGGCAAAATTCCAACGAGATTTTACAGGCAGAGATCAGAGATCTTAAAAGCAAACAGGAGGAAATTAGATCCCAACAAATGTCCTTTAAACTGAAAACAGAATCGCATATCAGCACATGGGCACAGGTGGTCAGAGGAAAGGACAAGGCCCCTCCACTCATAGCGGTGGAGGAAGTAGTGCAGGCAAAGCTCATGGAGGAAAGAACCCGATGAGCAAGAGAATTAAATCTTAAGGTAAGAGGACTCCCTACACCTCCCCCCTCAGCGGACCCAATGGAACTGGGGAACAGGTTTCTATGCGCCACTCTCGACATACCAGACATAACCTTGGACGAAGACTGGATGGGGCAGGACTCTACCCTCTTCCTCGGGTTCTAAGACTCCCCGGATAGACTTCGCATACTCTGAGCCAAGCGGAAGCTATTGTCTCTTCCGAATAAAGTGTTTCAGGATTAAGACCTCACAAGAGCTCAAGTAGCTGAATTAAAACAGGCCAGGGAACAGGTTGCAGTAGCAAGACAAGTAGGGAAATGAGCAGTGATTAGAAACCTTCAAGCAATTATTCGAGACACCTTCAGGATGGGCATCTCATTCAGATAGCTCCAAATGACGGGCCTGAGCGGAGAGGAGGAAGGGCACAGATCTCTCGGTTCACTGTTGGAATGGCAATGGCTCCTTCTGGTCTTCATCGGGCCTACTTTCTGAAGCCCTTAGATCAGCAGACATCCTCCTAGTTACCGAGACTCATGCGAGCCCAATCCAACCTCTCCCCAACCTTACAGGATACCAATGGACCGCAGTTTGCAGACAGGAGACACGAAGTTTAGGAGGTGTCAGGGGATCAGGGGCTGTTGCTTGCCTCGTCCATGATAGCCTCAGGAGAAGAGTATTAGCAGTCGCGACTGATGAGTATGCCAGATTCATGTGGATTTAGATCAGAGCCAGAACATCACCTCCAAGAGACATTTATGTCGCAGTTTGTTACTTCCCACCTATCTCATCTTCCTACGCTATTCACAATAGCTTAAACAGACCCTTTTACAGACCTATACTCTGACATCACCAGGTTTTCGGCAGTAGGGGACGTCATTCTCACGGGGTATTTCAATGCTCGGACCAAAGACCTCCAGACTCCTATGCACGACCAGACAGAGGATATATTTTGCACTCGGGGGATTGACCCGACCACAATCGGCATGCACCGGACCTCCGAGGATCACTTGGGACCCACCACAACCTATGGGAGATATCTGCTACAGTTGGGAGAATCTCATGAGCTGGTAATTCTGAATGGCCTACCATGTTTCCCATCCTCGCACTTCTTTACCTACAGACCATTTGGAGGCGGGGCAAGTGTGGTTGACTATGTTATTGCAAACCTTGATCTCCTCCCTTACATCAAATATTTCTCGATCACCCCCATCCCTCTCGCAGATCATGCACTTCTCTCACTCTCTCTATAGTTTGACCTCCCGAATCCATCTCCTACTCTTCCCCGTAGCCCTCCCAAGACCACCTTCCAATTTGAGGAGGTTGACCCTGATCTCTTCTCCTCTATCCTTAGACAGACACTCCCATCAAAGTCCCACTTCGCCTCTCTCAGCTCCACCAAGGACAAATACCAGTGCCTCTCATGCAATTTGGGAAGCTGTGCTCCAATCCTTCCCCCATTCTACCCGTACCACCACCACCTCCCGCAAACCGAGAAATTTCCCTATGAATAAATGGTATGACCAAGAATGCAAGTCTATGCATCAGGGCCTCTGACAAGCATTCTGGAACTCCTTACCAACATACCCAGACCTCTGTTCAGCGTACCATCGCCTCCTTTGCCGCAAGAAGCGCCTTTTCATTGCCCATAGGAGACAGGTTCTTTCTACTCTCCTCCTTCGCATCCCAAAAGATTTCTGGGGGACCATCCTTTCCCGATGCTCACCTACCCCAGTCAACCTTGATCCTGCCTCAATGTTCTCTCACACCTCCCAGCTATATGACATTCCTGGGCAACCTCCGATTCAGGTTACTTCCCCCCACCTCTTGCCACCTTTTCTCCGACAAAGATAATCAGAGAGGCAATATGGACAATGAATAGCAGCAGGGCGGCAAACGAAGAAGGCTTCCAGGCCAAATTCTTCAAGCATGGACTTCGCCCCCTAGTAGGATATCTGGTGGACCTTTTCAACCAAGTGGTTCTGGATGGATTTTTGGAAGGTTGGTCACACCACATTATCTACCCGATCCACAAGCCAAGGCCTACTTCCGACCCCAACAACTACAGGACAATCATGGTTGGGCACACATTCTCCAAGCTATATGCTACAGCACTCCACAGGACACTCTCCCATTTCCTTGAGCAGAGACAACTCAAGGCCAAGGGCCAAGCAGGATTCCGCCCAGACCACCAGATGATCGACCACATCCTTACCCTTCGTGCGGTGATCGAGGAGGCTAGGCATCGATCCTCTAAAGTGTGTTGTTGTTTTGTAGACTTCCGGAAGGCCTTTGACTCAGTCCCAAGGGAAGATCTTTTCCAGAGGCTAAGAGAGATTGGCATTTCCTCGACTCTCCTGATAGCTATCATGCGCCTCTATGAGGCCTTCCTTGGCCATCTCCGCACAGTCGGAGGAATGTCGGATCTCATCCAAAGCACCATTAGAGTCAAGCAAGGATGCCCCCTTTCTCCTACTTTATTCGGGATCTATATCGATGAGCTTGAGTCCTTTCTCTGGGAGCATATCCAGGATACAGATGGGTTTGTTCTTCACTAGGGCCTGATTTCCATCCTCCTCTTTGCAGACAATATTGTCCTTATTGCCGCCTCCCAAGAAGGCCTTCAGAGACAGCTGGATGCTCTCGCAGCCTTTCGTGACCAGAGGCATCTAACTGTGAACTTGGGTAAAACCAAAGTGATTATCTTCAATGGAGTCAAGAAAACCTTAGACTTCCACTTCCTATTTAAAGGAGAAGAGATCGAGATTGTCAACACCTATACATATTTGGGAGTTCAGTTTTCATGGCCTCACTTCAGCTTGCAGCCAGCCATTCAGCCTCGGATCAACAAAGGGTATGGCTCCCTAGCCCTTCTGGAGAGGCACTGTTCCCGGCACCATTTCCAGGACATCTCGTCCAAAATGAGCATCATGGACACTTTGATTCGCCCCACAATGCTTTACAGCTCAGAGATTTGGGGTCCCTCTCTCCTAGAGTCAGATTGGGCTTCAGCGGAGCAGATCCAGACCCTTCTTTTGCGTTGTTTTATTAGGTGCAAGCAGACAATTCCTCAACACATCATTCTAGCAGAGTTCGAGGTTCAACCTTTCCACCTAAAGGTGATATTCATGTTAGTGTCGCTCCTGCACAAGCTCCGAGGCTTGGCAGACACGAGGAAGGGTCATGACAGATGCCCATATTTAGCATATTACTCCTTGTAGAACATCGTCTGTATGCTGACAAGCCGATCCAAATGTTGGTACACCAGTGTGACAGAGTTCCTGGAGGCTTCAGGAATCCAGATTGACCATCTCCCTCCTTTTCAGTACTCTCTGAATGCTCCAAGCCACCTCCTTCCCAATCAGCAAGAGCTGAATAAAATCATTAAGGAGGATATTTACAAACGATACATTCAGACTACATGGACCAATCCTCCCAATTGGTTGCGTCCAAAAATGGCCTTCTACGTGGAGCATTGCCTGGAGATCAGGGATGGGCTCATCATCAAACCCCAGTACACATTCTAGCATTGGATGCATGCCCTTAGAATTCCCCTCAGGCAACTCAGAGTTGGATCTCACAGACTCCGGGTGGAGACAGATCACCACATCGATAGGGCAGATAGGATTTGCCAACTCTGTCACTTACAGGAGATAGAGACAAAGACACACTTCATCTTGGGATGCCCTGCTTACTACGAGATTCGAGGTCGTTTCCATTGTCTCTTCAAGTCTTCTCAGACTTTGACCAGCTTCCTCAAATATGTTGATCAGAGATGCCTTGCACTTTATCTTCAGGAGGCCTTCAGATTTCGGGCCCGATTTCTTTAGCCCCCCACCAGATCGGACACCATGCAAAAGATCATAGACTTCTTTAGAGCGCTACCATCAGCGCGGAGCACCAAAAGAACTATTGGCTGACCCACAAACACTGAGACCAGATCGATGTGGTCCCAGGGAGGGCGACCCACCAAACTACACCAGCGCTCCAGGATTGGATCCACCCATGGGAGGCACCCTAGAACCTCCAGGCGATAGCAGCGACAACCTAGTATGCCCACACTACAGCAGACTTTGAAAATCTTCTCTCAGTTTTCTTCTCTCGACCTCAGATGTTAGGAGTAGGAACTGGGCAGGAGACTCCTTCCCCCCTTTTCTTCTTCTTCTCCTTCTCTACTTCATCACAGTGCTTTGTTTCGAAGCCGAGAACTTCTGGCTTCTACATTTACATTTACTTAGATTATAGATGTATTTTCTGCTTTTTAAAAGAAATGTTAAAGGGTACCGTTTGGTCCACCGGCTTGGCATGATGTAATCATTGTAACCAACAGTCCTGTTGATCTATTATGGTCATTTGTTGGACATTAATAAAATTATCTTATCTTATCTTATCTCTCATGCACAAATTGTCAAGGTCGGCCTCATTCAAATGTAGGCTCAAGAAACCCATTGGATGTGTCTCATCACCCTCATTGAAATGTATAAATAGGAGTCACGTCTCTCCTCATTTGGACATCACTCATCACATCATTTCATCTCTCTTTTCTCTTGATCGGTTCATATAGCTTGGGCAGCCTCTCTCTCTTCTTTGTACGTGCAACAGGAGGCCGAAAATTTTAGGGTTAAGTGCAGGCCAAATCTCAGAGAAACAGACCAATGTTGACCAGGGATCATTTGACCTTCTTTAACTTCGGTATTCAGGGCAGAATTTTGATTTTCCTAGGCCATGTTGTTGGGCATAGAAATCGAGAAGTTTTGGGCGATTTGACCTGCATTGACTTCAAATTTGACCGCATAAATTACAGTTGTATTTCTCGCCTTTGGCTGGATTTGACCAAACAGCTTTGGGCTGAGTTTGACTCTATCCTTGAAGGTCGAATTGGACTACTGTTCACTGAGTTACTTGGAGGACATTTTGGCACTGATTTGACAAACATTGACTTTCTGGTTAGGGTTGCAGTTGACTTTTGTTGACTACTGATTTTGACAAGGTTGTTTTGACTATGTATTGGGCAAGTTAATTTGATCTATGTACTCTCTCTCTCTGCTGAATTATTGAATAATAATAAGAAGATTTGATCAAAGAGTTTTCTCCACATTGAAGTTTTTCCCTGGCATCCACCAAATTTTGTGTCCTCTTTTCTTGGCTTGTCTTTATTAGAATAAAGTTATTTTAGTGTTTAATGCTCATTCGGTTTAGTAGTTTCTTAGAAGAAACTTCTTGTTTCTATTTCTTAGTAGAAACTTCTTGTTTCTATTTCTTAGTAGAAACTTCTTGTTTCTATTTCTGTAAATACACATGTATTATTTATTGAGCTTCATTGCTCATTGTAAATCAATTTAATTCATTCATTGATTATGGTATCAGAGCTCGGGTAGTTTTTTTTCAAAATAATTTTTCATAGTTTGAAAAATTTAGTGCTTCATTTTGAAATTGCTCTTCTATGGAGAATTTTTTTCTTTCTTTAGCTTCCATTTAGGATCACTATACATTTAGGGTCACTGTGAGTAAATTGAAAGGTTTTCTGTGCTTGTGGAATTCTTCAATCTCTTGCAGCTGCATGTCAAGGGTTCCAAACTTGCGTGACTGTAAATAAGTGCCGTGGGGATATGGATTTGGGCCATTCTGTGGAAGCTAGTGCCTTGAATCGATCGATCATGTGGACACAGCATAGAGCACCATCATTTTGGCATTGATCTGGGAGCGGGCAATTGATCTGGATGCAGGACGGTGTTATAGCATGACAACAATCGTGAAGAATTATAGAAGTTGTTCGTTGTGTTGCAGCAGCATCATCATTAAATGCCTCCGCAACATTTACAGTGATCAATAAAATAAACAAGAGTGACCAGAATTGAAACCACAATCATTCTTCCCATCGCTCTCTGTCCTACAGCTATTTTTCTCTTTAGCTATGTAACTGGGTGGTCAAACTCTGTGTGAATCCATTTGTTGCATGTCAGAACGACGCGTGTTTGACAGCGCAGAGACCTCGGCTCCTGCTGGTTGGTAGATCCTCATGCAAAAATCACAACCCAAATCATTTCTTGCTGGGCGTCCCAATTTTTATTGGAATTTCGGAATGAACGCGAACGTTTTTGTGGCACGGGACTGCAGGGCTGGATATATATCAGATTGTCGCCCTCAGACTCGAGAAGTGACACCAGGACACCATATACGACCTCTACCAGTTTAATCGGAATTGCAACGTCGCCTTCACATTTGGAAACACAGCAACTGCTCCATTCTCATCCGTTCTCGCCAGCTCTAACTGTGGGTCATACCTACGCCTGGAAATCACAACAGCGTTGTGATTTGACAAATTTTTTTCAAAGGTGCGTTCTTGTGTACTGGTGTTTCCAATGTCCTGTTTTTGTGCAGCGGCAAGGGTGTTGGACGTGGTAAAATGGGGCCAGTACATCTTTGTCAAGAGTTCGATTATATTGAAGATTTTTAGTGATGTCTCTATCCAATGCCATGCGAGCCCCCACGTATGTGCGTAGCAGGTTGTAACGGCTGGTGTTTGTGGAATTCGCATTTATCTTGTGTGGAAGGATTATTTTTTTTTATCGTGGCTTCAAGGGTTAGATTGCACGTTGTTGTTCTGCGGCTCAATTTGTTGTTGTATTTAAAATTAAAGTTGTTGTTGGTCAGTGATTATTTACGTTCTTCTCAGTGTTTGATGCAGCATGGAAAAATCAACGTTTGGCATTTCTTCCTTCCTAAGCCTCTCAAAATGATTTCTGGTTCTATTTCATATTTACACCAGCATCTGCATTGAAATCCGTGCCAAACTCCTTTATTGCTTTTTGTGTCTTGGGAAACGTGCAGATGGCCTCGCTAACCAATCTGATGTTGGCAAGCAGTTAGCACTTTAATGGCACAAATTATAACATCTGGAAACAAAGAATGTTGACCATTATTTAATATAGGCGTCTTGACCAACTTGTTTTGGGAAAAGAGCTCAGTCTTGGTACACCTGGTGCAGATCAAGATAAGTTTGATGATTGAAATCGAGAGGCTATTATGCTTCTCAAACTCTCAGTAACTGATGATCAACTACCACAGATTCCTTCCGGCAAGACAGCTGTCGAAATCTGGCAACATTTGAAAGAATTGCATGAGACATCCGACAAGAGCAGAGCTTTCTTTCTAAAAAATCAGTTGTTCTCCATCATGATGGACGAACATATGTCTTTACAGGAACATCTTAACAAGATTAAAGACATTCGATATTAGCTCGAAGCCATTGGTTGGACCATGGAGGAAGAAGATATGGTAGTCATCACTCTGAAAAGTCTATCGAAACCTTATGAACACTTCATAGAAACACTCAACATTACCACCACAAATGTTGATCTGAAGTTTCCGGAGTTATGCACCAAACTCCTGCAGCAGGATCGTTGGAAACAGCAATTTGGTAGTGGTGCTTCATTAGCCTCCTCAGAAAATGCTTTTGCTGCCAAATATCAGTCCTTTCAGCAGAAAGGTTCTTCTCAGTTTTCTGATCTTGCTAAGAAGAAAAATGTGCAGTGTAATTACTGTCACAAGTTAAGCCACATGAAGAAAGATTACAGACAGAAGATTTCTTCCGAACAGAAGAAACATGGAGGGTCTCATCAAACAGCGAATGTTTCAGAACATTCCGAGCAGACGGAATCTGCTTTTTACGCCTTTATGGCTAAGAGGTCCTCAGATCATGCCCCGTCTTCTACCAAGTACATTGACTCTGGTGCATCACGTCATTCCTCTCACAGGTGTGACTGGTTTATTGACTTCTCATCTTTCAGTGATTCCATGGTATTCGGTTGAGGTGAGGAGTACACAGTCGTTGGCAGAGGTACAGTTCAAATCCAGTCTGGTGGGCACACACTCATCTTCCTGAATGTGTACTATGTTCCTAGTATGGAAATTAATCTGTTGTTTGTCAACCAGATTATGAGGAACTCTCCTCAGCTTGATGTGGTGTTCAGTGCACACAAGTGCTCCATTATTGACAGGGAAACTCATCTTACGGTTGCTGTTGGCCTAGAAGATCATGACCTATACAGGCTTCTTGACACTAGTGATTCTCCAGAAGTAGCTCTAGCAGCTCGTGTTTCTCCCATCAGCACTTTGTGGCATCAGAGATATGGGCATCTAAACATTCAGTATCTCTCAGCTATCTCGGGAAGGACTTGTGTCAGGGTTACCTGATATTCAGACTCAGCAGTTGGGAGTGTGTGGCGCCTGTCAAGCTGGCAAGCAACATCGGTCTCCATTCAAGGATGGAGAATCTTGGTGCGCATCTAAGGTACTCCAGTGAATTCATGCTAATATTTGTGGTCCTATGAATACATTTTCTGTTACTGGTTGCAAATATTTTTTGCTTATTGTAGATGATTCTTGTAGAAAGATGTGGGTGTACTTTCTAAAACATAAATCTGATGTATTTAGTATCTTTTAAAAGTTTAAGTCCTTAGTTGAAAAAGAGTCGGTTGTAATATCATAACTCTTAGGACAGATAATGAGGGGGAATTTTGTTCTTCTACTTTCTCCAACTTCTGTGATACCCATGGCATCAAACGCCAGTTAACTACACCCTACACTCCTCAGCAGAACAGTGTTGTTGAACTTCGCAACCATACGGTTGTTAAAATGGCTCGTTCCATGTTACAACACAGGAGTCTTCCGAACAAATTTTGGGTTGAAGCAGTGTTTATTGCTATCTATCTTCTTAACCAATCACCTACTCAGGTTGTTAAGGGGAAAACTCCAGAAGAGGTTTGATCTGGCCGTAAGCCTAAGATCAGTCACCTCAAAGTGTTTGGCTCGGTTGCATATGTTTGGATTGCAGCTGCTAAGCGCTCTAAGTTGGATTCCAAAAGCCAAAAACTCATGATGACAGGGTACAGTGATCACCACAAGGCATATAGGCTAATAGATATAGACACTGGTCGTCTTAGCTTCAGTCGGGATGTAGTATTTGATGAAGACAGAGGGTTCTTTCAGTCTCCTCCTAAGCAGTTCTCTGGGGATCAACCTCATAGTGTTCTTCTTTTGTTAGGTCCACCTGATGGGAGGGATGATGCGGCATCAGTGTTTGATGATGCACTACCTGAGCTTCCTCCAAAAAATAATCCTCCTCTTGTTGCTCCTGTTGTTCCTGAGCCTCCTCTACCTACTCTTGATATTGGTTCTTCTACTCTCTGGCCTAAATGGTGGGCTAAAACTATTGGTGATCTCCAGGATAATGAGCTCCTTGAAGGTAGAACTTCCAGAAATAAGAGCAAACAACAGCCTACGGTCAATTTTGCTCTTATGGCTAACATACACAGTGTCTCTAAGCCTCAAAGCTATTCAGAGGCTTAGGGTATACCTGAGTGGGAACAGGCTATGGACGCTGAATTCCAGAGTCTTCAGAAGCATCACACTTGGACCCTTTCTGATCTTCATATAGCGAAGAAGCCCATTAGTTTCAAATGGGTGTATAAAGTGAAATACAAAGCTGAGAGAACCCTAGACAAGTATAAGGCTTGCCTTGTTGCTCGAGGGTTATCACAGAAGGAAGGCATAGACTATGAGGAGACCTTTGCTCCTACAGCCAAGATGAGTACCATACGGCTCGTCCTTGCCTTAGCAGCTCAGTTCAGTTGGAAAGTCCATAAGATGGATGTAAAGAGTGCTTTTCTGAATGGTGACTTATAGGAAGAAGTCTACATGACACAGCGTCCAGGATTCAAGGTTGTCGGTCAAGAACAAAAAGTCTGTAGATTAGTCAAAGCACTCTATGGTCTGAAACAAGCTCCTTGGGTTTGGTACATGAAAATTGATAAGTACCTAACAGATCATGGCTTTGAGCGGAGTCCATCTGATGCAAACCTGTATATCAAGCACACTGGTGATGATATTCTATTTGTGGTTGTCTATGTGGATGACCTTATCATTACTGGCAGTTTAGCACATTTTATCCATGGGATCAAACAAGATTTGTGCAGCACTTTTGATATGACAGATTTGGGACTTCTTCATTACTGTTTGGGGGTTAAAGTCTGGCAACCTGAGAACAACATCTTTCTCTCTCAGTCTAAGTATGCCAAAAATCTTGTGGGCAGGTTCAGAATGCAAGATTGCAAACCTACCACGACTCCTATGGAACCAGGGCTCAAACTTTCAGCTCAGTCATCCTCACCACTTGTGGATGAAACTTTATTCAGGCAATTAGTGGGCAGCCTCATTTACCTTACTACCACTAGACTTGACATTAGTTTTGCAGTGAGCTACATTTCACACTTCATGTCAGCTCCTAAAGCTGATCATTGGATAGCAGCGAAGCGTGTGCTGCGTTATGTGTGTGGCACTTCTGATTATGGACTTCTGTACACTCAGAGTTCCGATCCTACACTCAGTGGTTACACCGATTCTGACTGGGCCGGTTCGGTTGATGACAGTAAATCTACAGTTGGGTATGTGTTTAGTCTGGGATTCGGTGCTGTCACATGGACTATTAGAATAATGCTATTTTAATGTTTAATGCTCATTCAGTTTAGCAGTTTCTTAGAAGAGATTTGCTATTTCTATTTCTTAGTAGAAACTTGCTATTTCTATTTCTGTAAATGAACTTGTATTATTTATTGAGCTTCATTGCTCATTGTAAATCAATTTAATTCATTCATTGATTAGTCTTCTGCACACGTTTTTATGTTCTATCTGCATTTATTTTCAATGTGATTAAATTAATGTGATTGCTATTGGATATAATTGGAAATTGTCATTGGGTTGTTAACGAAACATTGAAGTAAATTGTGCTAAAGCATTGAACATACCATTGTTATCTAAAATTAACACATGTCTATCAACCAAGCTTATTCTACTAGATATAACTGGAAATTGTCAATGGGTTGTTAAAGGAACATTGAAGTAAATTGTGCTAAAGCATTGAACATACCATTGTTATCCAAAATTAACACATGTCTATCAACCAAGCTTATGCTTGGAGGTAGTTTCATTAATGCAACTAGCTTAGAACGATATGTGAGATGATTGAGTGGTTCTTAACGTAAGATTGTTAAGTTTTTAAGCACTTTAGTTATGATTAGCTTTTACTTGATAAATGGAAAGACAATCTTAACAACAAGAATGTGCCAAATTATCAAGTGCCAATACTAAACAATAGATATCTTCAACCCAAGTGCTTAAAAAAAAATTATCTTCCACAAGATGCTTAACCAATGTCAATGATAGCAACTTAGTTCACTTAGCCACCTCAATGCTTCAATATGGAATGAAAATGACAATTACTTGAGACAATTTGAAATCTTCCAAGATATTTCAACAAAGTAAATGCCAATAATGATCTTATGTCAATATTACTCAATGCCAACAATCAAAAGGTGCTCAATTAGATTAGGACCAAGAACACTTAGAGCAAGAATGCCCACATGAGACTACTAATTTGCCAATTAGATTGTCACTTCACAGAAACAAGATACTTCAATGCTAATTCAAAGACTTCAAGTAAAGAGCACTTAGATCTTAATATAAATATGAGATTACCATTCACAATGATATTCAATTCTTGATTTAGTGCTTATATGAGTGAGTTGGATGTGATTTTATAAACTTCTAAAACTCACACTGAAACCACAAACATTAGTGTACTTGGAACAATTAGAAACCAATTTGCAAGACAATTATGATTTTAGAGCATGAGCAAGGAAATTTCTTAAGTCACTTATGTCCCAATCACATTCAAATGAGCAACTATTAAGCCTTTTAGGACAACAGTAACTAAAATCACTATAAATCCAAAAAATGACAAGCATGTATGAGCCAAATATGAGCAAATGAGATACCCAATACCTTGCCAAGTGTAACTATGAGCTAATCAACCTTCTTATGGTGCACTTTAAGTGTTATATCAGATCTAATTACACCTATTACGCAGAGATGACAGTTCTTAAACAATTAGATCTATGACATGAGATTAATGCCCAAATTGCTTAAATGATTTGACAAAATGCTAGATATCTTAGATATGATTTTTATGCCACTTATATGTGTTTTTTACCATTGTTATGAATGTATTCAGAGAGCTGAAGCAAACAGTGAGAGAAAATAGGGTTTAGAAATCAAACCCTTAGCCTTTAGGCCTAGAAGAAATTAGCCCAACTTCTCTCGAATTTTCCAAAGGCTGGAACACCTGCAAACACCCTAAAATTGGGCCAATTTTTCTACAAAACCCACCAATATTCAGTCCCAAAAATCAGATGCTCAAATCATAGATGGAAGAGGGCCAAACAAGGGCTACAAAGAGGCTAGAAGAGGCAAAGCAGGGCATAATAGGCCTACAGCTAGGGAGAAAGGCCTAATGAGGCCTGTGTTAGGGAGATAGAAGCCCCTTAACTAAGTCGTAGGCACCACAAGTGTTGCAGCCAAGGCACTGAGGCGTTAGACGCCAGTCGCGAGCCCTAAGAGGGTTGCGGCCTAAGGAAAGGAGGGGGAGAGGGGGACGCAAGGCCTCAAATGAGGCTACAGCTAGGAGGAAGAGGGTAAGCAGGAGAAAGAGGAAGGAGTGGAGGAAGGCGAGGCAAGGGAGGGTCGAGGAGGCAAAGCGAAAGGTAAACGGAGGGTTGGGAGGAGGGCCCAAAACCCAAGGCCTCACGGCCAAGCCTAAGAAGGCTGAAAAACACCACAACAAGGGATCAAAGAGAAGGTTGAGGCCTCTAGGGCCTATAGCTAGGCCCTAGAGGCTAGAAAAAGCTGACGTTGGGGCCTTAGAGGCCGGACCGCTAAGAAGATGGAGGACGTTGGACCCAAGAGGCCTGAAAATTTCAAAACCCTCACCAAAGAATTTGATTTGCTTCAGATCTTCAATATTTACTGCAAATTTCTTCAACGCTGCAAAAATTTTGGACACTAGATCGTACCCTCAAGGGCCTATATCTAGCTCTGATCCAGCAGATCTTCTTGAGAATCACCTACATAAATAAATTTACAAGTGCCCAAAACCTCAATATATACAAAAATTCAAAAATTCCCAAAACCCCAAAGAAACCCGACTACAAACAAAGGTTAGAAAATAAAATTATTTACAAAATTTTATTCTAGAAAATTTATTTACAAAATATACGTGTACAATGCTTGAAAGATTTTTTTATGAATAAATTTTTAAATAAAATTTTGAAAATGGCTAGATGTATTTCGAAAATATAAATGTTCAACCAGCGCCTTAGCAGAGTTAGAAAACCATATAAAATATTCAAAATCCAAAGATGGTTAGCTTGTGCCCACAGTTTGTAAACTTGGGGCCCAAGGGTCGGGGAACCTGCAAACTCTATATATTTTCTCAAGCAGAGACCATTAGAAGAGACAATCAATCAGATCACCTAAGATAAGTCCAAAACTTACCAATAGAATGTTCCTATCATCTACAATGAAATAACGATTATTATTTAAAGTACAAAATAGGAATGCACATACCCAACGCTACCACATATCAATGAGACAAAGATACCATGAGCTGCACCTTAAAGTCTTTTATTATGATGATCGAAGAACAATAGCTTTGCACCGGCATTTACAAATTACATCAAACCAAGTTCATCTAAAGATGATAAATAGAAACAAAAGGCCTTCTATTTATAGAGAAAATCCCCCAAGTGGAAAATAATAGCTAGTTGGCTTGATCCCCATCAAAATAATCTTGGTCATCAATAAATCTTTTATGATATTTTAATCTCCACCGTCGAAAATAATTATTCTTGAGGAATTTTCAAATTTCTCATTAAAACCATTTTTTATTAGCTCAATATTAATTATTTTCAGC
This sequence comes from Pinus taeda, assembly GCA_000404065.3. Lineage (NCBI taxonomy): Eukaryota > Viridiplantae > Streptophyta > Pinopsida > Pinales > Pinaceae > Pinus > Pinus taeda. The sequence continues at coordinate 117,335 of APFE030621838.1, forward strand.
TAATTTCCTCAAAAAATTGACTTTAGCGTAACCACCAAGGTCCAAGGGTCCAAATTTTCTTTAAGTTTCCAATATTCCCTTGGGGACCTCCGAAATTAATTTCTTTTTGACTCACGAATTTTTCCACTTGGGGAAATTAATTTCTCTAACATTTTAATTTTTTACTCCAATTAATTAATTTTCTGTCTTAGGATTTTATTTTTATTTTTTCCCAGAACAAAAATAAATAAATAAAATAAAATAAAATAAATAAATAAATAAAATTTAATTAGACTTATGATGGGATTAATTATTTTTTCTACCCTCTAATATTTTAGCCATGGCGTCTAAGTATGAGAGACCATGCACTAAAATACTTTTTCCATAAGATTTTACAAAATCAACCCTTAAAGGGAGAACATGAGCTTATTACAGATCCTCAAATAATTACCCAATTTTGCAACACAGTGTGATCTAGTAGACCAAGTGATCTGTAATAAAATAATTTAGCCAAATAACTTAAATTATTCCCAAATCACTTTTACAAAAAAAACTCGACTAAAACACTAGGACTCACCTAAGACTTTTACGATAAATTCCACCCTAGCTTTGGGGTGAGGTTGGAGGGAAAAACTATAACGATCATTTGTGTTTAGAAATACAAAAGAATCGGCAAGTTGGAAAACCTTCTAGGATGAAATTTGCTGCCAAAATAATAGACTTACCTATGTTGTTACATAAATACACAATCTTACTAGCATCATTTACATTATAATTTTGCAGAATGGTTTTACAATGACATACAACAGACTGTTGGCTAGTGATTTTGACTTTGCAAAAATTCTTTGAAATCCTTGGATCTTGCTTCCTTAGAATGTTGAAAAAATGGGTGCAACATCTGGCTCCATATGGGGCCACATTGCATGCATGAAGTAACGTGAAAATCCCAGAATCTTGTATCCAAGAAAATAGAAGTCCATCAAATAGATATCCATTCAAAATTGAAATCATCATGCATACATAGAATATCTACTGGAATAGAAAACCTACTCTAACAAACTAAAATATAAAGATAGGAAATGTAAGTGCGTAAAATAAAATTAACTAATGACATAAATAAAAGGAATAGGGTTAGAGATAGTATACAAAAAATGCCCTATGGCACCAATTGTCATCGATGTGGCACAATCTGAAACATCTGCTCGCTAACAGGTAGATCAGTGGGTTGTTGATCAGATGTTCCTTGTTGAAACTTGACCCTCTTTGGATGATGAAGCATGTGATAACTGTGGTGCATATTTATGTCAATCTGAAACCTTCTCCTTTTTTTGCTCGAGAGATAGAATGATAGAGGAGATGAAGAAAAGTGATAAACTAGCTTAATGAATTTTTCCTTGTATACGGGTGGATGATCCTATGCTACAACTTCTTCAACATTTTCCAGTTTCTTTGGAACTTCGACATGCTATCTTCTTTCTACTTCCCTTCATAATCTAACCATACGACCAACTACTGCGTGAATAGTGGCATATGATAAATCCATCGAATTACATCCCCCTAAATCGGTTGCAAACTTTCATGGGAGGAGCATACCCCATACATCAGGTACATCAATGACAGTTATGTCTATTGTGATGATCTTGTATAGATAATTAGCTAAGGATAGATGTAAGTCCTTGACCACACCAAGGACTTCAACCCAATGTTATCAAAACCGAACCAGTGATCGAACCGAAAAACCTTGTGGACCAAGAACCGGACTGGAATTGGTAAAAACCGGAAAACAAAGGAAAAAACGGTTTACCAAAAACACACAAAATATTCATATTTTAAAGAAAAACATATATATTCATGAGCATCCATATGAATCCAAACCATTTATACACAAATATGCAAAAGTTCTTATTTGCATAACCAAAATAGCATCATGTGCAATCCATCTATGAACCGAAAATACATCAACAAATAGGCTCTAGATGGCCTATAGTATCCAAAAAAATTCATGCTACAACAAATGCCTACATATCATCAAAAGCATTGCCTATATTGGGTCTTCGCCATCAATATAACCATTTAGGCATTAAAATAAGATAGAAAAAACATGGCATGTCATGTCAAGATTTTGTTTGAGTGATGGGTGCATTTTTAGTGGAATCATGATAGAGGAGTTTGATAGCCAATGGCACTAACATAAAAGTACATAGAGGGCTTGGTGCTCTTTACTAAATACTAGCATACTTTACAAAATCCAATGGAAATTTTGCAACCCTCCCAATCCTGAAACCCTGAAAAACTGTTAAGTCTGCTGGATTTTGAGTGAAATCTAAAATTCTACTTTCTCCATATGAAATCCAATGAGGTTGGAACCACTCTCAAACGTCCTGAGTCATTTCATGGTAATGTTAAAATTTTCATTTTCATCCTTTTACTTTAAGAATTTAACATTACCATGAATTGAATAGCAATACTAGGCCCATACGCTTGATTATTAGGTTAAGGACCATAGGCTCGAATATTAGGAAAAAAATTCTGCACAAAACCAGTTCGGACCGGTTTTGGGCCCAAAAGGTTCTAATAACACTGCATCAACCTTTCTAGAATCCACTGAGAAAATGTTATGATAAAGCCTAAAAATTTTAACTTCAATTGATCCATAACCATTTTAGTCACAACATTTGTTGAGGCCCCGAAATCAAGCATACAATTATGAAGCCGATGATCATTAATATCCAAGGTTAAGAAGAAAGGTTGGTGATCTCAACTTTATTTCTTCATCCTTAGGATCGTTAACGATATTACCCTGTTGAAACATTCCCAGAGCTTTGAAGAATGATGCCCATTGAGATGAAATTTTTAGAAGTTTAAGCACTGGGACAGACATCTTAATATTATTAATCCACACAACCCAATCTACTTTTAATCCTAACTTATATCTTTCGGATGCGACCTGTTTATTCTAACTTTGTTCTTTACCCTTCCTTTGATAAGTATAACCTTTACTTTTTGCAATTTCCAAAATCTGCTCTTGAGATGGCTTTTCACCGTACATCTGTGTGATAGGATCATTTTCATCACTAAAGTTATTGATGGTGAACGCTGAAGAAATCATGTTTGTGCAACGGCTATCCTTGGAAGAGCTTTGACCAAGATTGTTTATCCTTTCATTTGTTGCTTCATCCAAGATTTTTCTAGCTAAGGCACATGCACTTTCTTCATGAAAACTCTCGCATGGTCTACAAAATGGGATTGGTTGATCAACAACATTAGCAGACTCAAGCGGATTAGGAGGTCTCTGATCATTTGGAGGGTTCCTTCTTGGCCACAGAGTATTGTTTCCTTTGTTATTATTATTATTATTATTATTATGTCCAAGTTGCATATTTTGGGCTTGATTTTTTTCCATTTGAACCAACCTAGCCTGCATGGCACTCATTTCTCGAGTATATTCAAGTCTCATCTCCTTAACTATTTGAGTTAATTCTTTAATTGCATCATGCTCTACCGCCTTAATTTCTTTTCCTTTACCTTTAAGTAGACCTCTGTCGAAACCAGGAATTTCTGATTTGCTTGAAGCTTTTTTATGCCTTTCTAATTCTTCAGCGATATTTTGAGCAACAGCTAGAGTAGCAGGTTTAGAACGTCTTATCTCATATTGTGTGTCGGCATTAAATGCTTCAAGATATTGTTCTAACACTGTTTTGTCAGGCGGCTTATAATCCTAAGTCATATCTTTTAGAAGACCATTAAATCGTTGATTGAGTTCTTCAATTGTTTCATTCTCTCCTTTCTTAATAGTATTAAGCTCTTTGACCAAGTATTTTCTTTCTCTTTTATCCCCAAATTTATCTTTGAATGCATCGGTAAGGGCTTGTAATGAATCAAAAGAATTATTCATCCTGTCCTTAAACCAATCCAATGCGGCTTCTTCCAATGAAAGGGAAAATATTGCATTCGTACATCTTCATGATTGTATACAGTTGCATGAGCATATCTTTGTATAAAAGTTTTGAACTTCTTTATGTGATCGACAGCACTGACTACATTATTCCCTTGGAAGGTCGAGAGCTTGTGCATCGTGGAATCTTCTGGAAGGTCATGAGGATAACCCTGGATGTTGGCAAAGTTGCAAGGACTGAAGTAATCAGCCATGAAGTCTTGATTTATAGGATTGGGGAATAGCAATTGGATATCAGGGAGAGCCTCCTGTCTGATAAAGAATAAAAGCTTTCTAGAATGTAATTTATTTAATCGAGTTCTTCGAACCTTTTCAAGATCGGGAGTGGGGTTAACCAAGCTATTAGAATTTCCTTCTAAGGTAAGCTCTTCTGAATGGATGAATAAGTGGAGTCGCCACCGAAACAGGAAACCAACCTAAATGTCCAAGTGCTAAAGGTGCAAATAAACAAGATAATAGGATTAGTGAGAGGAAAAAGAACAAGGTGATGAGAAGATGAAGAGATATAATGGTGCCAGAAAATGTGGCGTTGATGGGATAAGGAATGATGAAATATTGAAAAATTGTCGTGAGGACCAAGGACACAAAAATGTATCCCTGATAACAACACCAGAAAATGTGGCACTGGCGGGATAAATGAAAAGATGAGAAATGAGAAGATTAAGACGAATGTCGCAAAGCCAAGGTCCAATAAATTGGTCTCCGGCAACAGTGCCAGAAAATGTTGTTGCTCAGATTGTACAGGCACCGCGACAACAACTCAGGTCAAGGGCTATCACTCTGATCCCCAACCTCTCTATTCTAGTTGTCTCCCAAAAGTAGACCATGGGGGGTGTTACCCACCATTTTGTGGGTAATATCCCTAGGAAAAAAAATTTCTTCAAAACGGTCCTCAGCCGACAGCCAGCAGCCCCTTGCAGCCACCAACTAGCTCATTGTGCCATTTCTCTGCCACCTAACCTAGCCATGTGATCCCTCACCCATCTGCCATGATCGTATGTTTGAAGAGTGGCATCTTGAACTTAAAGGTATGCCTTGTCATTTGGTAATTGAGTATTGTAGTTTGTTTGTCACGGACACTTTTGGGCATGGATTGATGAGGGGATTCGGCGGAAAGAATGGGCTAGGTCTGTGATCTTGTCCCCTAGACCCCTTTGGATATTGACCTTGGATTCTAGTCCCATGGGATCTCTTTTATTGACCATTTGGCTTTAGGAAGGTATTTCATGGGAATCCCTGATTTTCGTTGCGTGGCCTCGTTCCCTTGTATGCATATATTCCCCCCTTTCCGCTCATTATTACCACATTCATCATTTCTCCCACCGGGGTCCACATTCCTCCATTAGGTCCACATACGGTTAGCTCTCCCTTTCCCCTTGCCCACACCTTGGGTCAGGCTTGGAACAATGCCTCAGAGGTTGATGCAACTAAAAAGAAAAGTAAAAGCATAATTGGCCACACTCAATAGGAAAACATACCACAAAATGCAAACGATGGTCGAGACAAATACATTTAGCACGTGGGCAAAAGCCAATACATGAACTCTACCCCATCATCATGGCCATCACCCTAGTTCCTACAGGCGCTATGAGTCCCCTTCATCCTGTAGGAACCCATGATTGTCCCAACCCCTGGTGGGCCAATGAACTGCCCCACCTTAAAAGGGGGTATCCACTGTTATATCTCACACATAATGCTCTTACCCCTTTGAGCTATGAGCAGTTAATTAAAGAAAAATCATAAAAGGCAAAAGGCATATAAGGGGCAGAGTACATTGCTGCTAGCATGGCCTCCTGTGAGGCAGTCTGGTTGCAAAAGCTCTTCAGTGAGTTGTCTGGATTTACATTAGATACCACCGTGATTCTGAGTGACAAGCAGAGCGGGATCTGTTTATTAGAAAATCTCATATTTCATGATCGCTCCAAGCATATCGACATCAGGTACCACTGTATTCGAGATATGGTGCAGCGAGGAGCAATAAGGCTCCAACATATCGGTACAGATGAATAGGTCGCCGACATTTTGACAAAGCCCCTAGGAAAGGTCAAATTCCTAACTTTCCGAGAATGACTTGGTGTTGTTCAGAGACCCTCTTATGAGGGTCGAGTATGATGTATTGAGCTATGGGAGCTCCAGGGGGGCGCGAGGTACTTCTTGGAGTGACATGTGACCACGAGGAGACTCACCATCCCCTGATGGTGCACTATGTACAGGGTAAAGGTTCAACCTTCCCCTGTGACACCCTGTGGTGACTGTGGAACAGGATGATTAGTTCTCCTGTGGGCCAGGATGATTCATTCTTCGTGGCGACTGTGGAGCAGGATGATTAGTTCTTCGTGGCATCCACTGGACAGGATGATTCGTTCTCCTGTGGACAGGATGATTCGTTCTCCTGTGGACAGGATGATTAGTTCGCATGTCGAGGCATCCTACCCATGTAGTCTGGGACTCATGGGAAGTACCTCTCATCTGATCAATGAGCAGAGAAATGATGATAGGGACCATAGTAGTACTATCGATAGACGCAACGTTGTATCTACCGTACTCCCTATGCTAGGATGACCTCCATTGATCTAGGATCAACAATACTGATATGGGATCAGTAAGAGTGGTTCACACTCTGAGACTGACTTCGGGTCAGTGGAGGATGGTATGATATATCCTCGATCATTTCTTCTTCTTCATAGTTCGAGCAAAGCAGAGCAGAGCAGAGTGGGGCCAAGTTCTACAGGACAGTGCATTTGATGGATGGATAGCAGTGACGGTCTGACGGATTGCAGATAAAGTTGTCCCTAGTTGAGAGGGAGTGTTAAAATTGGCAACTAGGGCCAAACTCCATGTGGATCACCTTATTTATGGCTTCTGATATTTTTCCTAGATTCCTTTCATTAAGAGGTGTAGGATTGATCTAAAGAATGTTAGGATATTCCGACACATAGGAAATAGTTAAGTTCAACTTGGTCTAGTATAGAGTTAGGTATAGAGTTAGGTAAAGTGTGTTTCTTTACCGTTGTACATTTTGTAACTTACAATCCGACGGTCACGATATGGAGTGATCCGACGGTTCATTCTCTCCTCGGTATTACCGACACTTGATCCGTGGCTTGACACCCGATTGGTCCATGAATTCTATTTAAAGCGCATGGAGGGTCATTGTAGGTTAACCGTGCATGAGAGAAGCTTATGTAAATTTTCATTCTTTTATTAATAAATTGCCTGTAGTAGCCACGTTGGCGCAGGCCGTGGACTGTTTCCCTCTTCGAGGGTTTTAACCACATCAAAATACTGGTGTATTGATCTGTGATCTGTTTGTGAGCGGTGTCCTTTTGGTGTTCTGTCTGAGGAACTTACCCTGTAAATTCCTACATGGTATCAGAGTTATTTGAGGGCCGCGTCCGTTGGTGATCCAAATCTGAAGCCCGTAGAACTGCATGCAGTTTTCGTTTCCTAGATCTACTGTTTCTGACTGCTTTCGGGCCGAGAGGACTGCTTTTTTGTGCTCGGAGCATCTTTTCCAGTGAGGAACCCCTTTCGTTTCACGCGAAAAGGTTTCCGGTAGCCCTATCTGCGTCATTTTTAAGATCTGGAGGTATACAGTGTTTATCTGCAGTTTACTATTATTTTCTCTCTGGTTATTTCGGTTTTTGTTTATTTAGCCTTTTTTATTACCGGATCTATACCTTTCATTTCTGCGTATGCTCTTTGCCCTGCGACTCTGTGCGATCTGGGCAAATCAGAACAGAAAGGAAGTTTTTTTCTCTCATGCGTATGCTCTTTTCCCTGCACCTTAGTGTGATCTTGGAAAATCAGAAACATTGAGAAAAATATTTAGTTTCCGGCTAAAGCTAACTTCGAGCCGTAAGGTTCATTTTTCTTTGCATATTCTTGTTGGGTTTTGTGTTTTGTTTTGTAGGAAAAAAGAGCTTTCTCAAGGCAAGCACGCAACCCAAAGCCCCCGCCTCCGCCCCCCCCCCC